>LYUA01000755.1:80164-90198 GCA_002093875.1 Calopteryx splendens
TTATATTCGTAGGAATGGAGGAAAGGAATATAATTCACATAAGTAACGACGCACAGAATTGGTGGGGCCGAGTGATAGGTTGCCGATCATAAAGGGAACAAATGTAAACCAGATCGGGAATCGAACCGTGGATTTTTTTTCATCCAGACGTTCGTGCTTTCCTGTGTTACGTCCTTGTCGTGTGAACTATCCTCTAGAGCGCTAGATTTAACTCATTAAATAGATATCATCCGTGTGATTTTGACTGCGATGTAGAGGTAGCAGTCCAACTCCCACCCTTGTCGGAAATTGTTGATAAAGTAAGAGAAATATTCTGTCGAACCAATAGTTCAAAGGATTCGTTTATCTCTCGGAACGATTCACGACCACAACACAAGGCGAAGAAAACGCTAGCAAATGCATCCATGACCACAAGTATATCTTTCCATTTTATTTACCCTATCCACCCTATCCTTCCCTTTTATTCACGGTTAGTGTCCTGACACTCCCTGCCACACGCCCTTTGTGGCGGCTTGCTGGTTTTTATGCATATGTATCCCATTCCCAAGAAAAGCACTTCGAGGGTAAAAATGTGTGCCGCATAATTTCATGACGAAATCATTTAACTAACTCCTATGGATTCATCGAACGACCACGCCATTCGACAAATCACCCGTGTGCATTGCAGTAAACGATTGTGAATCCTGCTGTCATTGACGTGAACTCAGTTTTTTTGCTAATCTTGGATGCCACATCATGTCCGTATATCCCCGGCATAATCTTTTGCCCAATGTCTGTGCTCTAGCAACCTTTGCATTTTTTTTCCTGAGCGGATTCCGAGCCTTATCTCGCTCTGCTGCGGATTCCTCTCCCTCGGTTGAGTATCTCGGATCCAGTGTCATCACGCTCTGCCCTCTGAAAGAATGTCAAGCGGTCAGTGCGCAGCGCCACGTCCGCGTGTTACGGGTAAGCATGTCGCCCTCGTGTCAAAGGCTCGGGGCTGATGATTTTTCACTCGAAGAGGTTTTCCCGCGAAATTTTTCGAGTGGGTTTGAGGATGTATATTTGCTGAAATAAATCGATCCCTTACTCATCTTTTAATATTAAACGAAATATTGCTATGAAAATCTGCGAGTGGATTCACGACCTTGAGACATATATTCTTTAATTATTCGCGAGAAAAGGTAAGCTTTTAGTACGTAGAAGGGTGTTGATGACAGGAACAGAAAGTAAAGAAAATGCTAGCGATGATTTTTATATGGGTGGTTTTTGTGACTTGGAAACGTAGTCGTTTGAGGAGGATAGTCTAGAGGATAGATAAGCCGCTTTTGAGATCTGTGTGTGAGGGAGAATAGCAAAAGTGAAATGGGTGATAAAGAAAGCGAACAAAGAAGTGTTTGGCACGGTAGGGAAGGAGGGAATGCTATTGGGGGAAATCCTAAGAAGGTAGGAAAAGTGGATGCAGAGCGTACTGAGTGTCAGTGGATAGCTGATGATTGTGGTTGAGGGGTGAATGTTGAGTAAGGGATGCAGAGGGAGGAAAATACTAAGCATGTTAGATGGGGTGAAGGTTGGCGGAAGGAATGCGGAATGGAAGAATTTATTTGAGTTGATAGGGCATTACGGTTGTTAGTTAGCGTTTTTTAAAAAGTGAATTGCCCTTAACCATTAGACTTCCAGCATTAAATAACGAGAGATGCGAATATCCCTAGCAGGTTATCATTTATTTAGATTTTAATGGAATGTTTTTCTTTGGACGATAATTAGAAAAATAGGAACGGTGAGCGAATTTTGTCAGTGGAAATAGTTCACCCCAATCGTCATTAAATATCTCATCATCTATTCATTCGCCAGCGTGAATATATTCTTATATACGCGTGGCAGTTGATGTGCAGTAAAATATGGAATTATGTATATTGATAAGCTAACATCTATTTGAAATAAATATTCGCGTTATTTGTTGATTTTTTTACTACCGCTTAATGCTGTAAACTATACAATGGTTTTAAAATATCAATGCTCAAATATCTTAGAGTAATGATCGTATGCCATGCATGGGTATCTTTCACTTAGTTATTAAACACTTGGAAGTATTAATTTAGCGACTATTTAATTTATATCTGGTGTTATCTATTATAAAATTAATTAAAAAAATAGTAAACTTTTCCCTCGTGGAGATAGAATTGATGCTATTTCTCCTATCGAGATTACCGTTTCCAATCGTAAATTGTTCCTGCTCATGTTGAACCTAGCAAAGGGTTTTTATTCACTTTACTATTTAGCAATGTTCTTCCGATTCTTTGTACTCCCGAGCTTTTTAAGATGCCTCGTGCATTTCTCACGCGTCCGCAATTCCGAACGGATGCCCGTTTATAGATCTGGCTTCTTGGGAGTCCGGATCTGGCCTCTTGGGACTTCCCTCGCGCAACGTATGAGGCATGCGGGTAACAGGAGGAAGTGACATTCCCTCTGGAACCGAGGGACTTAATGGTATGACTTGCTCGTGCATAATATTAAAACTATTTGACGTAAGTCAATGCCGTCAAGGGAATGGGAGGTGCCACAGCGTCTCAATAACTTATGGGCATGCTCGGAACAGGGCTTCGTTCAAGGTCGTTTCCGGAGATTAATTTGAGATTGGAAACTCGGGGGTTTTATATTTTATAGTTTAAGATACATTTTAATCTGAAAGAGGGAATAAGATTTATTGGAAAATCATTCGTGCATAATACTGTACATTTTCTGCTCTCAGATATATCGGAACGATATTTACGGTGGGTGAATGAAATTAATACTCATTCCCGGAAATAATGGCATCCGGGTTCGAGTCATGGTTCAGGCGAATGATTTTGACGCTTCGAATTTGTCGCATATGTACGCATAGCAGCGGATGTCTCCGTTAAAGTTACTGTCGCGGCATTTCCCGCATTTTCTTTAAATCTCACGTTATATAATTAATTATATATGTCTCGCAATTAATTAACTACTCGCAAATTCGGCACCGACATATTGAGGGGCATGAATTGGGTCCGGTTTTATAATCCCTCTTTAAAGTGAAGTTCATCTTTAACCTCCATTTAAAACCAAATATCAATTTTTATAATCGCTAGTTAAGTTCAAACCGACCGTCAAAGTGCTAGTTTACGTAATGACGGAGAAACTGAAGTTAGAATGTTTATTATTCACCAACTTGCCGTTTGAATTGTTTATAACATTGGAGCTGACGGTGATCTCTACGTTAAATCCACGTTAAGTGGCAATTGGATTTCACTAGGTTTTATAAAAAGTGCCCTTAAAGTGTAGCTATGATGATTGCTCGGAAATTCGGTGTGGGGACAGTCACCTCACCCCCCCCCCTCCTTGGATCCATGAAGGTGTGGTATTCAATTAGTCCTGAGAATACGTTCAATTGTCTTTAGTGAAACTCGGACATTGCTGTTGGTCAGTGTGGCCTCTGTAGGATGAGTCATCATCTTTAAAATTCAATTTCTCCTTGACCTTGGATTTGCAAGCAAATTATTCCTCATTTCACTGCACTTTTTGATGCCGTTAGATTGCTTCTACGAGTGACGAAAATTCAATGATGTGGGCTGCAGAGCAAACTTTTAGGAGTCATTTTTTTTCACTAATCCAGAATGGAATAATACTCTCCCCTTGAAAAAAGACCGTGGCTTAGCACCGTTATGGGTAGGTAAGCAATGTGACGGAGGTTGGATTTGAAGGAATTTGAGGAAGGATCAGCGTTGGATTTTACATATTCCTCTTAGTATTCCACAGTTTGAATTTCCTTCATGTAAAGGGAATACTTAAAGTTTTCTCAACATGAAACCTAAATCAGTAAAGGGTGAACGCAGAAAAATTCGCGGATTTGCGCAAAACTCACAAACGTGAACTTGTAGCTATTAAGCCTTTAAAATATAGACACTTTAAATAAAAGTATCACTCAATTTTTCAAGTTTCAGTGGCTGCACAAACTTCTGTAGAAGGAAGATATACTCTAACTCTCTAATCGTGCACAGCTTGAGTAAAGCTGAGGGTGCCCTGAGGCGTTACCCGGAATCGAACCTGGGCCCTCCGGTTACTACACTTAACAGAAAAACAATAGATTCCATTCAACAATTATGTGCTGTCTCGGTCATTCTGGGTCATCTGATTGTATAATTTTTCACAATGGCGAAACCATCGGTGTGCATTTGAGTTAAAAATAGTTTTAACGCAGAAGTGCTATTGAAGAAGGTTTATATTGTTGTCCAAGGAATGATATTACTTGAGGCCCCAGTAAAAAAAACGGGAAGATATATGTCGGGATCCTCAACGCCTGGCAAACAGTAATAAAGTCATAGACGTAAGTAAGGAGTTCTTTGAGTCTTGAGACTTGAGACTTGAGTCACGTATTTCAGCGAAGAAAAAACGTCGAGCCGCGGGTTAATTGCTTAAGCTGTGATTCATAACTGAGCGAGTGAGAGAGAAAGAGAGAGGTAGTCAAGAGTCGAAGTGATTAAACGAAATACCGTATGGATGGTTTGCACCCCCATTTAAACTAGTGAGCTCCGTTTTTCCGCGAACCACAACTAATATTCCGTTTAGCAGTGCTATTTCAGTATCATTACTGGCAGGTAATGTATTGCTCTCTGAGCGTGTTCCAACTAAAAAATAGAAATACTTAAAAGTTATGTATTCAAGTTACTACACTGCTTCTGTGAACATTTTTTTGTAATTTTAATTGACGTAATAGTGATATGAAGTTTCTCGAGGACACTTTCGGGACATGAAAAATATTCAAGTTAGTTTTTTTTAATGCTATTTATTCATTAGCGCTAAAGGAAAGGGTGACACAGCATTCATCAATGCGAGTCTGTTTGCGCCTGACGGTTAAGTATTTCAGAATAGTTTTTGAAGTCCCAAGTTTATCAAGTCTGCCCTGTGCCTTTAACGTTACGTAACGCCCAATCAAGCAGTTGGCACTCCACGCCAGCTTTATTCGGCTCGCGGAATTCACAAAGAAGGCGCCTTTGTACTTGGGCTATCAAAAGCAAAGATAGAAGGGTCTCGTCTATTCCCTCAGCTTAGTTCGATTCACGAGAGTGTTTTAACGTGGTCACAAGTGGAAGTATTCTTTCCATCCGTTCGGAAATGGCGAAAAGATGGGCATTCGTTCTCCCCGAGCTAAGAGATGAAATGACCCGATGTTCGAATTCATAGTCGAGGTTTGTAGATCGTAGCACAGGTTTTCATATGTTGTCTTAGTGATGTAAGTGGGTGACGTAGCATTTCATATCACATTCACATAAAGACTTGAACGACTTGGAATTTTTATGATTCGTATGTCGGAATGTTCCCCCAATCTCCTCCACTCCATATCGAAAGTATCAGTTCAGGAAATGTATCGCATTCACTCACTCGCTATGTATCACCAACCCAATATTTTGCATACCCAGGGCGCGTTCTTTTTTTGTTACTCCTACCTACCGTTTTTCACCTTGCTGTTTCACCTCCATTGGAGTTTCATCGACATAGAAGGGGTTTTCGCGTTTCGGGAAGTGCAGAGGCTGTTCGATCAATCATGCGTGGGGATTCGCATCGCCCCGCACGCACGCACGGAAATGTGGCAATCTTTCTCTCGATTCCTAACTGCGAAGCGGATGGGCGAATGTTTGCCCTCTTTTCGCATGCGTGAAAAAAATCTTGCGTTCGATACAGAAGGCTTTTGCGTGAAATCGCATAGTTACCCAATGCTGAGATAGGTTTAAATGGAGAATAAAATTTTGTAAGGCTGTGCTTTGTACCGCAGAGTAAAGATAATGCTTTGCGTGCCGAATGGTTGCAGTGCCTTATTTAATAACGTTACCCTGGAAAACTTAAGTCATTCAATAGAAAAATATCCTGTAATATCGTGTATAATGGTGGCATAATTGTGACCTAACAGGCATTGTTCGAGTAACGTCGTGCTCTTAAATATTTCTCTAACTTAACCGATCGCATGTTTCTTCTATTATTTTTAAGAATGGCTTTACCCNNNNACTTAACCGATCGCATGTTTCTTCTATTATTTTTAAGAATGGCTTTACCCCTTCCCTCCCAACTAATCAGAATTCTGTGATTAATGACTCTGGATTAAGGGAGTATATAGTTTTGCATAATGCCACGAGGATATTATTTCGATATATGGAGATGTACAATACTTAATGATCGGAGTTGCTTAATCCCAACCAACCGCAACTCGAAATAATTCAGTATTAACTTGCCGCAGCCACTACGTATGGACAATTTCGCGCGGAACGCTCAGGATACCCACACAACCGGTTCCACACTTGTTAGGCGCAGGGAATTGGCATTCCCTCGAAACTAATAAGTAGTATTAATCTTAATATTTTACTGCATCTCGTCTCGTCGCTTGAGTTCTAAATGGTTCTATTTCCATGTATCATCTGGTGAAGGCATTCATAGTTACCCAAGCGACGATAAGTTGTTATACACGTAGTAATGGTAATGGTTGTGCGTGCGCTATTTGATATATTTGCGAAACTATTCTCGCTTCGTATTGTAATACGTGAGAGTAATAGTTTATTGCAGCAGGATGAATTTCAAAAATACACTATGATGTTGTAATTCTCACTTTCAATACAAATTCAAACTTTAAGTTGCCGTAACAAGTATGCCTCAATGGTATTTTTCTCGGCCGACGGTGAAGGAATAATAGTGCTGATGTCAAGAAACAAGGAATCGGGATGGGTAATAAGTTATCAAGATCAATTTGCGTGTTTTACGTGCTCAATCCAACGAAAAAAACGCGTAGTTGGGAGCTGACGCGACAGTTGTTCGTTGACGTGGACGCTGTTGTTGGATTTTTTAATAGCTGGTATACATTAAGCCGACGATACATTTTTATCAAACTCACAGTCTCTGAGTTTAAAAATAAATATATTCTTGTCTCTATGTATCGTTTGGGAATCACTACCTTCTTGAATGTAAATGAATAATTATATTCGATGGTTTTAAATTTGTATGAAACTTTTGCTTTTGTCAACAGAGGTATTTCCTAGAAATTAAATCTATTGCCCTTCAACCTAAACGTAAATTAAAAGTGCTTTGTCTCGCGGTGGCTTTCATACGTTTGCACGACGCAAACTATACGTATTCCCTCTCCAAGTCGGTCAAATCGAAATGTTGTCATGTGTAATCAATGAAGGAATGACTATAATTTGGAAAGCGCCATCCGGATCGATACCAACTGCGAGAAGTTGGTTTAAAATTCGGAGCAAATCAATTCCTCTTCTTTTCCCTATATTACTTGTATTCATTATTTTATCTTGCTTTGATTCCGTCTAAAAAGACAATTCTTTTCCTTACTCTTCTTTGCTTACCGCTCTAAGCGAACCCTCCATCAGTTCCCATATTCTTGCAAATGATTCTTTCGCCAGCTCATTTCTTCTCCCAATGTTCCTATTAATTATTACGACCATTTTATCTCAAAATACTGCTCAAATATATGAACATTTCCATCTGCTGTAGTTTATTCCGGCTTTAATGTTTACCTTAGCCTTCCGACCTTTGGAAAATATCATTACTTTGCTCAAATGTGGTGAAAATGGGATTCGAACATCCGCTCTTCTGAATATGAGGTCAATTTCAGGTAATATTACGCATCGTATAAGGAACTGAGCATTAAAAAACGAGAGGAGTGGATTCCTAGTGGGACGAGGAACATTTATATAATAATTCCTAAATGTTTTGGCTGTTAACCAGCGAAAAATGAATTTGAAGTGATTTTCTCTCATTCAGTCAGGAAGTATTTGGGGTGTTTTATTATTATTATTTTATACTCATCTAATTCGATTGAATGTGTGATTTTTATTCGTATCCCGCCTCGACTAGGACATAATGTTGCCATGAAATGGATTTCTCTTCCAATGTCGTGTTTTGAATCAATGGTAAGATCTTCAAAACAAAATACTTCCTCTAAAAGGCCCTTTGGATATATGTTTGCATTATTTGCTGCAGCGTTCTCATCTTTATCTCGCTATGACAACTTCTCTCCACTCTTTATAATATGCCCCTAGTGTTTGCCTCATGATTTTCCCCTGCATTCTTCACTTATTCCCACTTTGTATTCATACCTTGCAAGGCACTTGCGGCATTGGGTGTACATATCATTAATAATGGATAGAAAATGGTAAAGGGATTGTATTGCTGAAAGAGGGCAATTTTCACGTTGTGCTGTCAGGTAGCGTTCGCGGGAAAATGGAACCTATCACGTCAGTCATTATATTCACCGTTAACGTCTCTAGATTAATGTTCGCTCCGACCGGCGAATAACTTTTGCCCCCTAAAATATTTAACAAACTTTAAAAGAGACCCTCACCTACTCTACTCCACTAATTTGAATAAGTTATTTCAATCGGAGATTAATCTTTTGTTATATAACGATTCCCTATCCGTATCCGTAATTGTTGCAATAAAACTGCATTTTATCTGAATAAATTTAGCAAGTCGGTCTCTTCCTTGTGAAAATATCGTGTCTAGAGCCTTAAACGCCAGGGGATTTTTTTCTCCTGTGGTCTAGTACGTGTATAACTTTTGTGTAATTCGGTACTCCGTTTATGTCATTATTAATACAATTCTTTCTTTTTCCATTTCAGGTAAGGAAAATGGAAGAAATTGATCGATTGATTGAATCTTCTTGGAGAAGTAATAGTGAAAGTAGTAAGTTTATAATAGTTAAATATTCAGCAATTATATTTCTTAAATCAGGAAATCTTCTGTTAAGCCTGGTTCAATCTCTCATAAAACGTATGAAATAACGTGAAATGAGTTGTTTAAAATATTTCTGGATAGAGGGGAGGTGGCTATTGGATGATTCTATACTAGACTATAAGATGGAATTTTTCTGATAAGACCTAATATTTTCCTGCTCAGGAAGAAAACGCATCCTTAAGTCGATATTTTTGGCTGAGCATAGGAAGTATGTTCCATCAAGATAATCAAAAGTTTATTCCACCTAAAATGGGCAAGTTACTTCATCGTAGGTTATTCATCGACATATCCCATTATTTCCCCCACCCATTGGTTCCTGGATCAGTTTCCGGTACCCTTGGAATTGGGAAAGTATTTCTCTTTCTTAAGTTAATTGTATTCCGTATATAAGGATGCCTGGCGAATTGCCTATACCTTAATGGCTTTTCTGGCTGTTAAAGCGCCCCTCTAGTTCTCCTATTATTGATATTCTTTATATTATTTTCTGTATGGCATCGAGGACTTAAAATACGTCGCCTTCTGCAGGATTTGCTCTCAGTACATGATATAACTTTCTCTAAGTAGGTGCAAAATAAAATTACTCAAATATATATTTTAATCCTAGCGAATATGTGACAAGAATCCCTGATCTGTTTATAATAAGATACGCATCTGCGAGAAAAAAATACTGTCCTGGTTCCCATAAATAGGATTATGAGTGCGTTTTATAATTTAAAAAAATTACATTTCCTTCATTGTGAAATCAACCTTGATTATGCACGGCTGTGCTTTCTTCCCTACCTTTTTACTCTTGAAACTAAATTTTTGATACCCGCTTCAATACATGAGTCGGGGAAGTTGTGGAGGATCCTAAAAATGATTGAATTTCCAAAAAAAAGCTTTTAATGCATTCTTATGGCGGATGACAGTTCGGTACGCTATTATTTTTGCCCGCTACTCAGCAATCTGGTCGCGCAAATTCATAGATGATTCTGAACGCCCCCAGTGCAGAAGCATCGTATTAAATTACCCTCCTTATGTAATCATTTATTGGTTGTCCACAGCAATTTGAACGTGTTCGTTTTAGGTAGGTCCGTTTTAGTTCTTTTTTGAATGGTGTCCTGTCGTTGTTGACTCAGAACTGATTTACTATGGAGCTTCCCAAGAGATTTTATTTAATGGTAATCTACCGGTTAGGCTATGTTTCTGATGGACACACGGCACTAACATCTCAACAATCCACACTACACTATCCCATTCCCCATTTTCTCATATTTTCTGCCACCCTTCATTCCGTCCAACATGCCTAATCTTTTCCTCCC
>LYUA01000755.1:192745-203723 GCA_002093875.1 Calopteryx splendens
TATGACACTCAATGCAACACCAACTTCGCAATTCATCAAGAGTCACTGCAAGGATCAAAATTTCACTTAAGGGTTCGAATAAAGCAGTGAAAATCGTTGCTTGGAACCTCATATTTAAAGATATTGGTAACAAAAATTGGTGCTTAGCAGTTATCCTCTCCCGCACAGTGGGTTTCAACACCTTGGCGTTAGGGAATACGGTATTTTTTTCAGTTGAGATCGTATATATTATAAGCATGGTTATTTTTTAGGAAAGTGGGAGAATTTAGTTGGGATAAGGAGAGAGTTGAAAGGAGGTAGTATAATTTAGAAAAGATGGGCGAGACCAAATTGCATTTCGTTAAGATAAAAAGCTGTTTCATTATATTTGGCATTAAAGGTATTGATTTTATTGTTAAATATGATGCTTCTTTGCTTTTTGTTAATCGCCTGAAGAAGGAAAGAGCGACAGTATATGAATATCAGTGGCCGAAGTTTCCATTAAAGTAACATAAGTATCCCCTATTAGTGACACATGGCGTTGGTAACTCGAAAAAAGTAAAAAAAAAACTTGTGGGGATTCCAGTTCTGCATCGAAAACGAAAGCGAAGAACACTGAAACCGTAATTATCGATGGTTAACCAGTAAAATCCCCTCATAAATTTCTGGGTGTTTCTTTATTGAAGAAAATCTCTTTCCTAATTAAAAAATATCTTCCGGGCCATGCCACCTTGACCGAGAGACTTTTTCTTGCTCTCTAAGAGCAAGGAAAAAAGTTTTCCGGCCTATAGCCGGAGGCAAATTCGGCTTTTCAAGGGCCGGTGATTAAGTGTAAATGCGATTCTTCCGGATGAGAACGAGATTAAATTACGAGTCAGTTCGTTTTATAGAAAAGGAAAGCTACTATCGGGTGGGGGAAGGTTCGACGTCGGTGTCTAAAAGAAACCCATTATGCCAAGGCATAGTAAATATTAAAAAAAAATACAGTGCTCTAGATGAATGCGGCAATTGGGTTTTGTTGCGTGGAAATGGTTAGAAACTAAACAATTGTATGATTAAAGCTACTAAGAAGACGCGATTACTAATATTTCGTACGGAAGGTCCTTATCATTTATTGGACCGCCATGAAGCATGGCAAAAAATATATTTACCTTCTTTCTTTTTGGAATTGAGAATTTAATGAGAAATAGAATGTAACTGAAAGCTAAGATGGCCTAAGTTTTTATTGGAGATTAACGGTAGGTGCCTGTACGTAGATTATTGGCTGCCATAGGTGCTCCGAAGAATGATGATATTTCGAAATGCATAAATACTATACATAATCACGACGAAACATTTTGGTCGCTGGATTCAGGCTCACAGCGTTTGGATTAGATTCTGGGTAAAGATCGCAAACCCAGCTCGATTGCAGGTCGTTTTTTTATGGTAAAGTTTATTAAAAGTTATAATGGAAAAATAGTCCTTGCTTCTCGTAATTCATTTTCTCATTTGCAGAAAATATCACATGAGTGCATACCATACACTCTTAACAAATTTAGTGCCAACACTAGCAACTGTCGCACCTTTCATTTTACCCAACACAATTCAAGCATAAAAAATATTTTGAAGGCAATTTTATGGTTAAAGCTGCTGAGAAAAGAAAATTACAGTGGTTTCCAGTTTGGCAAAGAAGAATACATCATCTCTTATGACTACGTATTTTTTTCTGTAAAGCTTCGTTCAAGGCAACAGTAACACGAGCCTCAGCATGATGCGACATTATGGTGAAATAATGTCTCAAATAATATTTGTGGGATCAAAAATAATAGAAAAACTATGAGCAATGCTTCACTATGCGCGTGGCGTAGGGGGCATCATGTACGGCACTTAAGAACTTAAATGAACGAGACGTTATTTTTACGTTTATCAAATTCTTAAATGTACAGTTTGCAAGCGGGATTAAAAAAATCGGAAATACAGGACTACGAGATTCGTAGATATGAATCGTGTTAATATTCCATAGGAGTGTTACATCAATATAATCCATTAGTTAAGTACTTTGGAGCACTGCAGTGGCGATGCAAAACTAAATTAGTCTAAAACCTAATCAAATTTATTATTTCATACTGACAAAGGCCTTGAATAGGATTCAAATACTTATCATGGTAACTGTTTAACTGAAAACTCATCTGAACTGAGTTAATAAATGTTTATCCTATTAAGTTGAGCAAAATTGTTCCTCTCAGCATGCATTAAATTCCATCCAAAGTGATTTGGGAGACTGCCATGGCACTCCCTTGGGGGCGTTCACCGGGTAACCAGTGGGTTCGAACCTCGTCTCGAGATATTGTGTCGCTGTGCTATGACTTATTTGGAGATGAGTTAACGGTGCGAAAAATTTCAAACCGGAATGCATTAAAATTGAATAAGCATAAAGATAGGAGCCCTTACGATCACTGAGGTAGCAATCCAAACTAATACTTTAAGAAATGTACACGATACACGACGTTACTCCTGGCTCAAATAGGGTATAATCAAGACCCCTATCCGAAGGTTGCGCTTTTAAATCGTAGGAGTAAAAAACGAGAAAGAAACTAGTCGTTCCGTCGTCTCCGTCCTCATTAATTAGCGATCGCATCGCAAATATCCAAATCTTCGGTTGTACTCGTCAAGTGGCTTAACAAGTAAGATCTCACGGATGTTGCATCCCGAAGTATCATAGGGTACATCCGTAGTTACATTGGAACTAAAAGAAACCGCAGTAGCCAACTCGGAGGCTGGTTGGATAGGTGAGACTGGGACTCTTCTAGTACTAAGCCCTATGACATCAGGGTTTGGGGACAAGTTCCTTTCCCTGTACCTCCTTCGGTTTCCCAAGTAGATCTACTACCCGAAAAATCACACAAATGGGTGAAGCTGAGGGTTCCCGGAATCAAACCTGGGCCCCCCTGTTAATAGCTCAGCTCTCTACCCAGTGGAAAACCTCGCTCCAAGTTGCATTTAAAACCAAAGATATTGTCTGAATAAATCATTACCTTATTGGCCACTTGCTGTCGAAAAATGTTAGAAATAAAAAAATGAAGTGTGCGTCGCGAGGCTCGTAATTGACTCCGAATACGAAAACATACAGGCTCTGCAACTCTAGGATAATAAAAATAGAATTGGCCTTCCGGGGGGCGCCCTGCCGGCCTTGCCTCTTCCCTTCTCTGCGGTTTCTCTCGGGTAGGTCGGTTCGATCGCGGAGGCTCTCGCTTCCCGAACGAAAAACCGCTATTTTCTTTTATCACCCTCCTTCCTCTCCCGCCCACGATTGTATGTGGAGCGGCATCGCCGTCTCGAACTCTTCGGAAAACTATTTTCTCAGCTCCCTCTCCCCCCCTCCTCCCTCGGATCACTCACTCCCCAGTCTTCCCCGTGGATACGGTTTTTTCCGATAAACATCTTTCGATTCCTCACTCGGGGGGCACCATCCGTTGCCAGCTCCGATGTTTCAAATTCAAACGGAGAAGCTTTTCACCCTCTCCCGCCTCGGAAGCTGGTCATACGTTCTCGTGGATTTTTTTTTCAATCGGACCAAAACCAAGTGTCGACGATTCAGATTCTCCCATTATCTAATGCAGGGCGCCAATTATGTTGTTCCGACTGGATGAAAGGTTGGCTTGGCCGGCACGCAAACCTACTCCGCGCGCAATAAAAGCTCGTGGGCACGTTAATGAATGTGCGTGTATACAAGTTTTCTGCATGACCAGTATACGTGTTTAAACACTCATGAACATTTATATCTCTCACAACGTGAGGAAGACTCTAGCAAATCCTTTCAAACCGATGGGGGATCTGCCCATTTGAAATTTCTGATCGGTTTCGAATCATCCGTTTCAATCAAAAAACAAACTTTCAAACGAAATGTAATTTTTTCAGAAATCGACTCTCTTATAACAGTTTAGGGAATTTCCATTTAAGTCTTTGAGCTTTCATCCGAACCGTAATCGCTGCATGCATGCAAAGTGATAATCAACCTTGCTCCAGTGCACCAAAACTTAGTCTGCCCTATTTACCGTGAGAAACGACTTTAAAAATCTGAGTGCAGACAACATTTTTACTTTGAATTTACGTATTTTTCGGTACCGGTGGGGCTGTTGAGGGAGAAAATTTTCCGGAACGTAATCCAGTAAATTATATTTCTTTTTGCTGTTGGCGCAGCGCTATTTGTCCTTGAGCTGGCAACGAAGAGCTTAGAAAATGCTCATTACGTTCTTCTCAGGAGTAGGTACCTAAGAATATGATGCCTGAGATTCATGCTAACCACGTGCTCGACTTAAATGAGAAGGAAAAAGTGTCATTTGGAATAGTTTTAACCTCTTTAAGCTAAATCCGCATGAGTGAAACTGGTGACCAGCTTAAAGGCGAATTTAATTTGTGGTCCGCTTGAAGCATGTGCACAGGTCGTGCCTTTGAAAATTTTATCAATTTCTGATGATTTCCTTTAAACTCCTAAATCTGAGTAGTGGTGATCCAGATGCCCTAAAAATGCCACAAAAGTGTCTCTAAAGATATAGCCGTAGGAAGCTTAAGTAATTGAGCTTTAACTAGTTCTACCGTAATCCCTCCTCTGAAAAGTAATTAACATGGTCTCTTTAGTCTGATGTTAATTGCTTTAGTAAAAGGATTTTTTTAAATATGAAGGAATAACCCAGGTTTTAAAAACTAAAATTTAATGGATTAATATTTTCTTTTTTTTGGAAAAAAAATGCATACTTTCTCACGTTGGCCGTTGTGTTACTGATTCCCATTTGAGATACCTTTATTATTGCTTTGTCCCCATATTTGCAAATTTCTCGTCGTTAGTGGATAATGGTGCCTTGACACAAATGGGTTTCGTATTTGCCAATGTGTTCTCAGTTTAATATTAAAATGATCTGTTGATTATTAGCTTCCAAGTAGCTATGGTGAAAGCGTATAAGTAGGCGAAAATTTCGTGCTTAAGGAATGAATTCCGAATTAGTTATATTTATAAAATATGACTTGGTAACTGATTGTTATCAGCGAAGAATTTTGCTTTTGTCCCAAAAACGTAAACCGTCCTCAGCAACCGTGAATCACGTATACCATGAGCATGAACGTATTTTATAAATTACCTTTCAGCAGCATGTGTAATATCCTTAATCAATGACGTTATAAATTTACTAGTATAACTTTATGCTACTGAGAATATTTTTTTGTAATTCAGCGAATGTGGCAGTCGCTGCATAATTGCTGTTCTTCGATAGAGGTTCATTCACCCTTTATTGCCCATTTTGCAGCCCATTTGCTATCCGTCGAATTCTTCTCTTGTTTTGGTTATAACCGCCGATTGCAACCGCCGAGAGCAACAGTGAAACAACGTATGGATGTGGCTGGGGAGAACCATGAGCATGCAAGGACTGGGCAGCGTGGTTTGAAATTAAGGGAGGGGAGTATATTCCTCTTAAGCACTATTTCGTAACCTGAATCCGGGCATTACTTGGCGGTGCCTGCCACGAAAGGGAACGGCGCGAATGGTAGGCATGTCCCCCGTGTAACGTGTCGGTCAAGTGCAATGCGGCGTGTGCCCTGCTTTTTGACTCTTCCTCCATTCTCTCCCAAGGTGAAACGTTTTTTGGGCACGCGATAGCTAGGTTTTTCGTCCTGCCCTTCGCTTGGCAGTGGGATTGTGACGAGGGGGATCCCGCGGTCGCTCCCGTGTGTAACACCGTCTGGGTGTGTGCTTATCGATCCGGCCGGATTTTCCCGGATGCGAGAGAAATGTCTATCCTCCCTCCCATTCCCTCTTTCCGGCTCGCCATTCTCGTGTCCGCACGGAGCGAAATCATCGGACTTGACCTGGCTCAATTCTCTTGACGCCTCAACTAATCATCGCATTCTCAGGAATCGTAAATGTGTCCGCGACTGTCTTTTTATCCGCTCCGTGCGTTGGGATTCCATTTTCATTCAATTCCGAAAGAATGGCGAGTTCACCTGAATCGTAGTTGCCAAGTAGTTGCGATGGATCGTGACTGAAAAGTGATGTAATTTGCGCGGAGAGGAATCGATGGGGTGGAATTTTAGAGAGAGGGGGGAACCCAGCCCGCCTACTCTCGACGGTAGACGCCAAATGAGACCCAGTTTAAAGTATCAATCCGCGAACGAAGTATGCGCTATGATAAAAAAGATGTCCACAAGGCACCATAGTAAAGATCGTAATTTCACTGAATCAACTGGATTTGAACTGGGACCCTCCGTAACTGGTAAGGACTGGTACACTAGTCATCTAATCAATCTGATTCCATCAACTTTTTTGATTCTCAAGTTTAAACGACCTAAACTTATCGTTAGGTACATGCAGCATCGTGTAGCTTATAAAATGTATATTCTTGTACTGGATGATGAAGCATACTTTTATTGTATAAATGAAAGGTTGGGCGTTGCAAGCCGTGTTTTTTTTAATCTAATATAGTGTTTCATCGCGTCTATTCTGATGTGGTTGGAATTTTCCAACGCGCTCTCACTCTTAACTAGCAGGGCCGAGCTGAGGCCATTAGTTGGCGGCAGGATTAATTTTTATTTCTAACAACGTGAGTCGTTCAGCCTTATCTACTGGAATTGTGCTGCGCGGCGCCAGCTTTAGCGATTCGTGGATTTCTTTTTTGTCATTCGCTTAACCTTGAAAAAGATTCCCATCCAGTGAAAAATGGCTATAAAGTGTAATAATTCGGCCAATATAAGTGACGACGGCTATGGCCGATGTGCATCATTATACTATTAAATGTGATGTCATAACTATCTTTAAGCAGTTGACGCGGTTAATGCGAGGCTACTAGACCTTGCCGTCTAGCGAGATAAGAGTAATCTGCTAGAGCAATCTCATTCAGCGTGCAAATTAAATTTTATTTTATTGTGCCAATAAGTTGTCTGTTAATAAATTGCATGGCATATGATGTTATTATTATGCGAAAATTTAACCATTGAAGAACTAAGAATAAACATCCTAGCAAAGTTTTAAGTGAAATGGTAACAAAGGCAGCTTGAAAATTGCAGGATGAAGTCGAAATTTAAATGTGTTATAGAGAGCTAGTTATAATGTTGATATCCCAGTGTATATATCGTTCTAGTTGTGCCAGCAGTACTTCTTTGTCAAGCACAGAATTATAATTACGTATATGACACAAAGGACTCTTAGTCTGCTATGAAAATGGGGAAGCAATCATGTGGCCGCCCACTGTTGTTGGATACTTAGTTTTATTGTAGGATGCCAATTATATAAATGATTTATTTTTTAGCTAAGTGTTGCAGTATTGGTATGGAATTCAAAATCCTGATATCTGTTCCTGCAGAATAAATTAAAGTGGAATAAACGAAAGAGAAAACGTACATATTTTAAGTTTTCTCTTTCCGTTTATGGTGCAGTGAAATGGTTTAGCACCACAATTTCAACCAAATTGACTCATGTTTGTGTATTCGTTTTGAAAAGCCCATGAATGCAATTTTAGAAGGCACTTAACGGCCATTAAAAAAAATTCACGTTTAATGTAACTTTATCAACGGTCGACTCCAACGATCGAGTTTCGAATTCTACCTCGAATAGACGTTGAATTTTTATTCTGACCTTGACGGAGTATTTTCAGGAGACTTAAAAGTTGTCGAAAAACCTGTTAAACAATTCTAATTCTATTTTAGTCGTGTTTTTGAGTATCATATGCTATTTTCACCAAAATTTGGTTTTCACCAAAATCTTTATGAAAACATTACATATTCAGGTAAATTTCCTGTGCGAATTTTTATTATTTAAGCGTAGAAAATAATTTATTTCGGGCTTATTCGGTACCATGACCGCGATATGAAAGTGCAAGTTCGACAGTGCATTTAAGTGATCATTAAGGGGATCTTGCTGCTTTTGTGTGACCTAATTTTCCGTTACATACTCTTAAATGCTAAAGAATGAACAATTGCTGCCCATGGAGGACTTTCGCTAGTCTTCTGAGTAGGCTTCTATTGAACAAAATCTCCCAAAAGATTTTTTTTATATTTGCAAATACCGCATATCGCATGCACGCATGCGTGACTTTTTTTGTAGTGGCATTGAATTAATGGTATTCGCGATATAGTTCTTTGATGAAGTTTCTATAAATTCGATCGTTAACCTGTCCAGCCTTCCCCCTCCTGCGGCGTTTGATAACCGCCGTATAAAATGAATACATAATCAACGATTTAAAGCATAATGAAAATTACGTCAAAACGGAAATGGAATAAATTCGTGCCAGTTGTAAATATGCCAAACGGCCGGGTTAATTGATGAATAAATCGATCGTTATTAAGCCCTTGGTCACTCCTTACTTCATCCCTTAACTCGCGATGCGACAATGTAGGCTCTGAAAGTTTGCTCTTAGGCTTTTAAGATTCGCACGGAGTACTTTTTACAGATTATTAATGCCATGTCGCAGTCGTAAATAATGTGCATGGTAATCCTTGAAAAACTCTTCAGTTTTGAAGTTCAGATAAAAGTCTTGGAAAGCAGCCATAAAAATCCAGACATTTAATTTTTCTATCCCCTTGCCTCAATTCTAGCAAGTCTAGCATCTCGATTCGTTGTTATCTTTACTATCAAACATTTCATTCGCTCCTGCTTCTCGTTTTATTCTTGTAGTGATACGCTTTTCATGTCGATTTATTTTACTCCTCGAATGTGCCTTGGCTTCAAAACCGTTTTCCTTGTATTGCCTCGGTTTCGTTCTCCAAGTGATATAGCGGTGGAAAATTGCTCCCCATGTATTATCATGACAGCCTCATTTTTACGACGCAGAAACGGAAGGAACGCACTAAGGCATAAAGAGGGGAGTCCAAATTCAATATGGTTTTTCCATCGTCATTTTCTATCATTGTTAAAATTATTTTGGTCTGCGCACCGACGCTCTGTGGTGTTGATACTATGTACGACTCGAATTGTGTGTACTAAAGTAATATTCTAAAGTAAATTACCTACTAAAGGAATATTCTATGGAAAAAAAGACTGGACATAAAAAGACAGTGAACGTTACCTCGGAAAGAAACTCCAGACGGAAGGTATTAGATCAAATAAATATCGGTACACTAAATTTTCGCAGTATTAAAAACGAAGATATCAGGTATAGAATGCTTATTCTAAGGTACAATGGCAGATATGGTCCTAGGAACCGAAAGCTGGCTTACGGCAGATAAAAAAAGATGGGGAAGTCTCCCCAAAAGGTTTTACAACATATACAGACGAGATAGACCTTGGGGAGAGTATTTAACGCAGTCAATTCACATTTTTGTAGTTAACGATAAAATAGTAATCATAATTTAGTTATTGATAATAATATTGAAAGCGTTTGGAGTACTTTTAAGGACCCAAATTACGGAAACATAATAATTTTCTCATTTTGCAGACCCCCCCCTCCCCACGGTTCCAGCGTAGACGTCCTACACACGCTCGATTTTAATGGCTCAGAATAGGGTGTGCTAGTTTTAGGTAGTGTTGTGTTGCTTTAGATTCACCAAAAGTAATTCCGAGTAGGTATCTCAAAACGCGGGATGTTCGTGAAAATTTCACTATCGCGCAGCTCTCTTTAAATTAACTTGAAAATTATAATATTTTTCGCCGAAAGACAAATGTGGCCATGACTCTTTCGCCTCTTTTGTAATCTTCACATTGGAAGATAGTGAAAGGTTTTCATCCTACTGCTCACGGGAAACGTGCCGTCGGGTCATACGATTCGTATTTACAACATTATAATCGATTGAAGTTATCGCTCAATCGTCGGCCCTCAGCACGGCAATGCACAGAAGTGCAATGATAAAAAAATGTACATATTTCCGATCATTCCACGGTTCATGAAACCCCGTTGCCTCTACGTCGGTCCTTTTCATTATTTTACACAATTAGACCACACGTCCATTCGCCCTCGGGTGCGGGCCTGCGTGTCCCATCCATTCCTCCTCTTCTCTCCTCGCGGAGTCTTTTGTTTTTCCGTGGCGGGTGGCGTAGCTTCGCTCGTCGATTGGTCTCGGCGGGGAGATGGTGCGCGGGAGGGTCATTCTACCATTTCGGAGTGTTTTCCGCCTCGGGGCGGAATCCCCCGGCTAGCCGTCCACTTCCCCGTCGATATTTTCGTCTCGAACTGGGCGGGCTCGAGGGGGGGGAGCGCACTCAGCCGATGGAAAATGTGTCATTCTTGATGGAAATTGACACTCGGAAATAGCGGCGCGGTTAAAAATAGGTTTTTCGGCCGAAATATCCCGTTCGGCGTTACCTGAACGTGATTCGGATCCTTCGCGTATTATGTGGTAAAGTTGTGTCATCGGCACGTAAATACGGTTTAAGGAAGTTAAATGAGTGAGGTACCTCAGCTCCAGAAATTCCTATTTATTTCAGCGCCATCCGTTCGTAACTGGTAATAAAGACTCGGGGGTGCTCATAAATTAATTATTTGTCAACAAACCCTTAAACTTGGAAATGAAGTACCTTAAAAAAAACTTGGAAGATAGCTTCTTACTTAATTTTTTGGTGTAACTGAGGCCTTAAGATATTTTAAACATGGTATCTGGTGATGAACTGGGGTAGTTTTAGTGTTTATAGTAATTTTGTAATTTTCTTACCACGTGATGTATGGAAGTGCTAAGCATTGAAGCGATCAAAGTAACGGTGAAACTCTTCCTTTTTTGTAATAAGGGTTCTCCATTCCACGACCTAGCTTTTAAACTTGAAAGCTATCTAAAAATGAGTTTGTAAGTGGAACCTTGTGTCTATGAAAAAAGAACTTTACCTGCTGGCGAGATCTTGGGAAAGATAAAATTTATCTGTTATCTTTCATTTAATTCTTTTCATTTTTTGTCTGTGAGAGGCATAATATATATTTAATTTTTTTGTACTATGTTTATGTGGGGGGGCGTGGTTAGAGCGCTGGGCTGCTGACCGTATGGCCTGGGTTCGATTCTTGGTGATGCCTCTTGGCACCCTCAGCTTCACCCAAGCTGTGTTCCATTTTTT
>LYUA01000755.1:209199-220513 GCA_002093875.1 Calopteryx splendens
TGCTGCGACGCCATATTCGCAGTGATGAGATAAAACCAGCTTCCGAGGAGGTGATGTGCCAATCTTGTGTGATCAAGAACTTCACCCCTCGAGGATACAGAATCGGAAAAGCGGTGATAGGTGATGACATCACCGGCACCCTCTCATCACCGGTGATAGGAGTTACAGAATACGACCCCTGGACAAATACGTGCAACTTGGCGCCAAGGTGGTCGGCAGGGGATGTGCCGTCATTATTATTGCTGTGCAAGGGTGAAGAATACAATATGATCTGATACGATGAATAGTCGTCCGGAGTAAGTGTAATCGTCGCCTAAACCAAAGGTCGTGGGTTCGAATCCCAATCTAGGGCGCTTATACCTTGGTTTGAATTATGTTGAACGGCTTTTAATGGATGACATTGTCTTAGCGTCTAAACGTGAAGCAATTAATTATAATTATTTTTAATAATTATAATTAATTTATAATTATTAAAAATAATTATTTCTATTAAGAGGCAAAGCCCAATGTTGAGCACGGAGAAGAATATGCCTAGTAATTATTATGGAGATAATATGAAAAAGTAATACCTATAAATACAATTAATACGACGTAAATTAAGCGTAATAGGAAAAATCGTCCTGTTTAAATTTTAATCCAGTAAATAACTTAATTGGTCGACACACCGGGTTTCTAAATCTAGTCCTTTTTGCACGTTTATTAAACGTAAATATATACGCCTCTATATCCATTACATGCTGAGTTTACTAATGAAATGAAGTACCCATCCGTAGGATCTTGTCTTGCTTTCTTGAAGAAAAATTTACTACGCACTGAGTGAAAATTATGTTTAGTAAGTGCTGTTCATCACTCAGAATTTACGTTTAAGCTTGCATACTTTTCGTGTGACAGCGGGAAATATGAAGTATGTATCACACGCGTAAGGTAGCATTATTTCCAAATCTCAGTGATGGACGAGAGGCCGAATACCGGCCATCGACTTGATGTGGTGATATTATATTTGAATTTTCGCTGTAATATAATGGACAAAATCATTGGAGAATATTAAATCCCAATTTCTGTTTCTACAATTACGGAATATGGCTAATTGTGTTACAGATAACAGACCCTCGGCCTTGTTCGGTGGATATCAGTTGTCCCCATTTTTGAAATTGCAGAAAAAAAGGAAACAGATCCTACGTCTTAACCGGAGACTTATGTGATCTATTACTTTAATGCGAAACGATTGTTGCTCTTTCTAGGCACCGGCTAGATGGCATGTAATTTTTTTTGCCACCAAGAATCGATCTAGGTTAGGGTTTATTTTTAAAGCGTCCTTTCCCGCAGTTTATCTCCTCCAGTAGGCTCCATGCTCCAATATTTCTGGCATTTTTATTTTGCTACCTACGATTTTTCTACTCGCAATCCTCCATGGCTTCATACGAATTACGAAATACCCTACTGTCTGTCCGAAAATTATGTTGGTGGGCGTATACACTCAAGTTCTGGGTTTAATATCCAAAACGCAGCACATAGGCGTGCAGGTAGTTGTTTTCGAGTTCCAAGGGATGCTAAGTGAATGGAGAAAGTTTTTAACGCTCATTTTTGAATGATCACGAAAAATTGGGTATATTTTGTAGCGTTTTGTTGCTTCTCCTCTACCTGCTGGTTTGAATTAAAGAAAAGGCATTTTCAGGCGCGAGGAATTTTTATGAGGTTTTTGTAACTTTGCTTTCCTCGAAAGGAAACGGCGTGAAATGCATGGAAATAACATTCACGTCATGTGATGTGTGCACAATTTTTCAAATATTTAACTATTCGGTTATGGTATTTTATTGAACTTGTGAGATTATAATTGCTCTCTTGGAGGCTGCCCACCTTGTCATCTTCTTCTCAAAATTCATATTGCGAATTAGTTATGTCATAAAACTGAAACGGACATTATATTCAACAAAATTTAATTTTCGTATGTAAAAATCTTGACATCACATAATTATTACTTGCTAAAACTAGTCATCAACCCACTTGAATAAAATAGGATGACATTAGGGGCACAGTATTGGAAGTCTTCCATTGCGCATGAGTCTACTCTGTTTTACCAAGGTTTTGGTGGTCTGCGATGATCTAAGAGCCCTTTTTTAGGGTCTTATGAAGTGGATCGGATCTGGATATTTCTGTGGTTATCGAGATCCCTGTTTAACCAACCTGTGGTTTCAAATCATTGCCTCGAGAACTGGTATTGTCTCGGCATAACTGTGTAAAATCAAATGCCATCGATGGTGTGCTGTGGCTTCAGCTGTTGGGAGGCCCTAGTCTTAACATTGTGCCACCATTGAGACCACGTACCGTGACCGATTTCTCACCACCAAATGGGACTTCCGTGAGCAGACAGTGTGATAAGTGTATTCCGTAATTTTTTTTAACTGTAATTTTGACTTATGGCGAGAAAACATTCCAGAAACCAATAAAATAGCGACTCCAGTGACATAGCTGTGAGAAATGTAATTTGGCTGTGGCGTTGTAGACTTCCGGAAATGGGGTGATCTGACGTGGAATGATCCAAAATTAAATTTTATTTCCACTACTACAGCATGGGCAAATTGACTCTCTGGCTATTCTTCTTAAACTGCACGTTAAGAGTGACGGCACATCAGACTCCACCGCAACGTTGCCAAACTTCTTGGACCTCTCCTTTATTATCACACCCTCTTCGTTCGATATTCTACCGAATTGCATGAAAGAATATCTGGGTAGAAGTTTCTCGAGCCCTCTCTTTCTCTATGTAGGAAAGACTGTGACGTCTTCATAAAAATCCTTAAGCAACTCACGGCGTTCAAATTAGTTATAGTTATTTTTTTATCTCCGTACTTATCTGGTGGCCCGTGTGTGCCTGGGATCATGATCAATCCACTACTGGCTCGTCAGCTGGGCGTCTATTACGGAACTTATCGGTCTAGTAATTTCGATCGAGAAAGAAATTCGAACTGTCAAATTACCCTACTCATACCTTCGGCTCTAAAAGCAAATTTTTTCAAAGATATGCCATGACTATGGAAGCCTCGATGGCTATGAATTGAAAAGTTCCGGAATAGAAGTCCTGGGGGCCATCTCTCAAAGCTTCAAGCCCTTGTAGTTTGCTCTTGCCGAAACTTGTAATGAAAATAAATGCTCCAGCTCTCGTCGCATTCACTTTCCAGAGTGTAAGTGGTGTAGAAAGTTATACAGTTAAGATTGTTTTCATAGGACTCGTAAATTGCCTTGTATCTTTGAGAAATGTGGCCCATGCGCCGCAAGGTCAGACCACCACCAGAGTTGACATAACACCTATGCCCAGGGTGGGCCTCGAACCCGCAACCTTTGAGCTAGCAAGTGCGCTGTCGGACTTTAAACTGGCCGGTTAAAGGGTAAAAAGCTGAAGTTTTTCCAGCAGTAATGTTTGATCGAAATTTTTGTATGGCGCCGTCGGATATCGTTCTAATGTTTCTGGGGACGGTTCCTCTGTCGTGAAAGTTCAATTGTGTCCCATTTTATTTTTTCCTAGACCCTCACTGTTTGGGGAACATCTGGGGCAGCGCGATTAAGGGGCCAGGGTGGGTGGGAGTGGGAATGTGGGTGTGGTTTCGGGATTCCCCAAAGGTGATCCGCATCCCTCACAGACTCCTTCATTTTTCCGACCCCCTCCCCCCCCTCCACAACCTACGCCACTGGCAGAAGGCGAGGGAAAGAAGGGCGATTGTCCATCCTCTCATCCGTGGTCCATACATCTTACCCCGTCATCTCCTCGGCACGCCCTCCGAAACGCGCACACACACACGCTCCTCAGAGTGGAGAAACCACCTGCCTCTCTCTCCTCCCACGCCGACCCCCTTTTCGGCTCCCCTCTTCCGCCCCTCACCCCCTGGCCTGCACGTGCAGTTCTCGGAAGAGGTTGTGCCAAAAATCTTTGCGAAAAACTTCACCCTCTCCCTCCTCCACACCACCACTCCTACTTTCCCCGTCCCCTTCGACTTATTTTCCGTGTGGTCTCCCTCCCTATCCCATAGTCGCTACACACCGAGGCGATCCGTCTCCAACCGGTTCCTACCAGACCGAAATTCCCCTCTTTGCCTACCGCTGGCCGAAAAGAATGCTGCGTCCCTCACGGGGGGGTGGGGGCGAGAGGAAGTGATTTCATCAGGACCTGTTGCTCGTACATATTTTCCCACAGCGCAGCTTGAACATGCATATTCTTCTTTACCGCAGAATTCTCCATATTGCATTTTCCTTTTCTGTGCTATGTACTGATTATTTTATTGCTTTTCATCGTTTTTTGTATGAAAATAGTTTTTTTTATAGTCATCTGCCAACAAATTTGGCAGCAATGCACGCCCCCCGCAAGGCTCCCGAGCGGAGTGCACCATACACGTTCGAACTCCATCGAGGGGAACGCGAGCTATTTCGGGGTGTGCACGAATCTTCAAATTATCGAAGAATTGAAAGGGCAATCTTTGTGCATATTTCCCCAGGTTGGAGTGCCCTACCGCCTGCACGCCTGCTGACACTTCTTCTGGTCGTTTCTTATAAATCTTATGTACTTGGCTGATTCGCTTGTGATGAATGAGGTTTTCGAAAGACATGCAGTTTGTTTACGGTTTAGTCTCAACATTTTAAAGGGCTTTCTTATTTAAAATAGTCGACCTAGTAGAAGTCAGTTTTGGAACGTTCTTGGCAACTATTGGACATCCCTGTGAACTTCTTTAGCAGTTTTCCACAGAATAAAAACCTTTTGTATTTAAAACCCTGCTGTATCTCCTCATCGGTTCATGAAGGAGTCTGCCCCCCCCCACCGTACGCCATCAAAAATGAAGTTTTCCTAATCATAATAAACTTTTTTTTTAAGGTTTTAAGGAGCGTGTGGATCATAGGGCGTTGCCTGTATTTGTTATCCGGATAAACCGTGACATGCATCTTCATTATTTCCTGATGCGAAAGGCTAATTTATGTACAAAAAAATACTTTGCTTAAAGGAGCATATTTAAAAGAATATTAAACAAGTTAGAATGGTAACGCCTTGAATGCCCGGGAGAATATGCCGGACGAAGATTTTTAGCTAGGCTAAAAGGTGGGGTACTCGATTTACTTCTGCCATCGGGATAATTATTAATACCCCATGCTCCATAGGCAGAATAAGAGGTAAACGCATAAGTTGAGAAAAATAGGCGGCAGAAATTATTGATTCATATCTTTTTCATGTTCCTCTCGCAAAATAATTCGCTGCTATAGGAGTACAAGGTAGAAATTCAAATGGATGTGATTATTATTATTGGTTAAGGAAAGGAACTTTTTAGATTTCACAGAATATATTTTATTTACGATCGGTTTCATCAGATGCAGCTACACAGAGTATTGGGTCATGTATAGTATATAGTGCATATACCTAGTATTGAAGAGGGTGGTGGAAGCGGGGAAAGGAGGGATTATTATCCTCAAAGTGCAGAGAACACCATGAACTTCGTTTCAATCGAAGCATAATTGTAAAGTTTAAGGAGTTGCTTGAATATTCAATTAAACATATTAATTTATATCAATGCTCATGAATTTATTTCCAATTCTGGTAGCACTATGAAAAGTTATTATCTTTATGATAGCTATTACAGAAAACTGTATAATTATTTCTTTAACTCTTCATTGGCACCACTTTGTGAGAACGATTATCCTGGAGTGAATTTGCAGAATGAATTTTTGCAATCCTTTCATTGGTATCCCTCCTTATGTGAAGAAGCAAAAGTAAAACTTTGTTTTACTTTTGTGAGATTTGCGAATGTATTTAAAATGGCTTCATTTGGCCAAACTAACTGCTAGGAGCTTATCGTGCTGAATGGATGTTGCCTACGAGGCGCTCTGCCGGTCGGCCCTCCCAGGAAAATTACCATACTTCAAAGAAAATCTAGAGTCATTTCTAGATGAGAAAAGGGAAACTTTCCCCTGCCAACCTGAGCAACGTATTCGACTTATCCCGTTCCTTCATGAGTCGAAATCTGAAAATATTTGTCAAGATATCGATCGAGAAAATACCACAAAGATTTTTTGGAGATTATCGTTCTCGATAAGACGCATGTAATTAGATGCAAAACCGTTCCCCGGGACGCTACAGCGTTTTTTTTAGGGATATAATGATGATGGCCTCGGTGTTGCGTAAACCCCTGAGTTGAGTCGTTACAGAGGAAGTTCTTGATCGTAGCAATTAATCACGATCCTTTCCTTTGCCCGCCATTATCATCCCCTACAGCTCTCGACTCCCTTGAGCCGCTGAATCGGTCCCCACGACGTTTCTGTATTGCATTTATTCATTCTTTTGTTGCTCGCGGTCGTAGAAAAGTGTGGGCAATTGTGGTTGGTCCTCTAGGATTGTTCCACTTCTGGTCTTTTTATCTCGTTTCCTTGGGCGTTTTATGGCACCCCCCGTGCGTCGCCGCGTGGGTTCTCTTCACGAGCCCATTCCCTGGTCCTAGATTTGTTTGATTTCGTCCGACGCTTTCGAGATGGGAGGATTCCCGGGTCCTGGGCAAGTGATGCAACCGGGGGACTAGCTCCTCGGGAGAGAGGTGAGTGGGTGGGGGGGGAGGGGTGTGTGCGTGGGGGAGTGTTCCACACAATCGGAAAATTGAAAGAAACAGGGGGAGGGGGACAAACGAGATTCGTGACCCCACTCCCTTCCACTTTCCACGAAGTTAACAATTTGTCACTCCTCATTTTCTTGGGGTTGCGTCACCCCCGTCTCCCCCGCGAACGTTTCGTCCTCCCAGAGGACCGAACGAACGAAAACATCAAGTGCGGTGTGCTCTTAATTAATCAATTTCGTGGGCACGATCGCCGGATTGAGCGAAGCGCCAAATGCAGCTGAGGTTGTTTTTAGTGACGCTCGTTAGCTCACGCAAACACGGGTGCGACGCGCATGTGGGTCGGTGGGCAACGTTTGGAAAAATCTCTCCTCGGACTCGGTCGTCGGTAGCAGGGGGGTCGTTTACTCAGGCAAAAATTCTCAATTTAATTGACGAATGTAGAACCGGTGTTCAGTCCAAAAAAGTATATTTTTGTTAAAAAAAATTTCCTCCTGTCATCCGTTTAACTCGTAAAATTAAAATGCTCTAAATTTGTCGGCATCTCCTTTATAGTTACCACGCCATCAGTGATTCGGTTACTTACCAGATCGATGAAAGGAATCCTTTTTCACTCGCACAATCCTTTTTCTAATCTAATCCTTTTACCTCGTTCCGAAGAGGAGTTCTTGAAACGGGGTCCGCAGTGGCTATTATTGTTTTTTTTATATATTCTATCATATGTCGCATTGTTTGTCTTGCACAAATTGTTGCTGCGGAATAGATCCTTTGAATACTTTTTTCCTCGCACAATTCGTGAACGCAACAGTGAGGAACAAGTGCGACAATTTGAGCACCCCGTTTGTGAAAGGGCGCGGATTACCAATATTGATGGGTTCTTACCTTAACACCCCGTGCCACACGTCCGCCCGGCGGCTTAGAGGGTAATATGCTGGTGTCACTTATACGGTGGAAAAAGAGATGAAGTGGTTGGGTGGAATTTGAATAAAACAGAAAACGTTGATGATATTGAGTGTAAAATGATGTTGAAGGCCGTGTTATAAGGAGATTGTAAGAAAAGAGGGTTAGAGGAAGGGAGAGAATAGGCTTTTTGGACGGCTTGAGGGGGTAGTAGAAAGAATGAAGACCTGGAGAAGAAAATGATGTAAAGAAAACATAAGCTTAGGATGGAGAAAGCCTGTGAAAATATCTAATGGTTGTTAGGGAGCGTCTATTATACCGACCTGTAATCGGTAGGTACTCGTGATG
The DNA here is from genome assembly GCA_002093875.1 of Calopteryx splendens. Taxonomy (NCBI): domain Eukaryota; kingdom Metazoa; phylum Arthropoda; class Insecta; order Odonata; family Calopterygidae; genus Calopteryx; species Calopteryx splendens. The sequence continues at coordinate 217,026 of LYUA01000755.1, forward strand.
GTACTGATGTCTTTGACTCTTGGGTAAGGGGATAAGGGATCACTAAAGAAAAAGAATTATGGAAATGAAAATGACTACATGAAGAGCGGCGGACTGCATGAAGTGGGGATCTCCTTATAACCAATTCTAGGATTGTTTCCCTGTGAATATGACGTCAAATTCTCCAAATTAAAATTTGGATAGTGAGATTCTTCTCAAGGTTTCTTTTGGGGCCCCATAAAACCCAAATCCTAAGTTGCCTAAGATCGCCGATGTCTTGCAAGGTTTTTGAAATTTATTATTCGAAAATTTTGCATTTTTTTGGCGCCCGTGCTGATAAAATATTTTAATATTAAAGTATTTATATGAATTGAGATAATATTCAGAGGTTTCACTACACTATATTCACCAAGCTACGCATGGGAATTATTTATCACTCGGTTTAAACAATATATATATAATTAGTGCGTGTGCTCTATTGTGTAGTTGATCAGTTGTTCCAACTGTTATTTATCGATCGGGCCTCGAATATGGAATTTGGTAAATATTTTCCAGAACCAATAGTAATGTGGCCTTGTTTTTTTCGTGAGCAATGCATTATAACGCCAACATAGTGTCCTTCGAATCCTTAACACGTTCCCACTGATGCTTGGACCTCCGGACCATTTTCGAGTAGGATGTGCTTATGTGCGCAGAGGATTAAACCCAATTACCGCATCGCGTAATCAAGTGTGCGACTGCCATTTCTTGTCTGTCGTCCCGAGCGTGCCTTCGCTCCCTGGACATCGGAATCCATTTCCACGAGCGCAGTTTCAACGTACCCAAACCCGTGGCAACACTCGCTAATGGAAATTCGGGTGTATTTTTTTCGGATTGCGTCAGACAGGCACGCCTTCTCGTTCCGCGAGTGCCTAATCTAATTAATTTCCATGGGCGCCGCGTAATATGGCGATCTGGTGCGTCAGGGCCGTAATCTCTGCCGTAAATTTTCCCGGTGCTCAATTTGGAGGATTTTCTATCCCCCGGGCTCTTTTTTTTCCTCCGGTATGAGTCGGGTTATAATGTGTCGACCCCGGGGCGCTGAATTTCGATTTTTTCCAGTTTTTTCCCGTTTAATTTCCTCGCGACACCGTGAATATTCCGTGGGCGCCGGTGTTTGCCTTTCCAAAGAACACTAAAGTGGAGCAAGCGATAAGAATTCCGGGAACATGGGAGTGTAGGCATCACGTTCGAAGCAACATTTGCTCAATTTATTGTCATTGTATTTCGAGTGAAGGCGTTTATATATTCATTTCGTGCCCGGACCTCTTCGAAACCTACTCTGTTTACGCTTCATCTCGACATTTCAGGTCTCCCCATCACCAACCATTGTCTCAGGTGTTATCTAAATCTGCATGGTTGCGTGGGTCAATGAAACTAATGGAAAACAACTCGGGCTTCCTTTTTTCCACTCATAACTCCTTAATCGCAGTGAGTTTATTTTTGGTCAGCAGTACCTTCTGACCAGGGGCGTATCCATTGGGAGTTTGGGGGGTATGCTTGATTGTTAACTAATTTATCCAGTAACTATTTATTATTTTATTTTGGAAATATCCTTCTCACCTTCCTGTGGGGTTCCTAGATATGGTATGAAGGGTGGCATAAAGTATGTGGAAAAGAGTAAACCGTTATTTTACCGGTAGATTATCATTAATGGAGGGCGACCGTATTTAGCGAAATTTCGATTACCTTTGGCCAGTTCCCTTCAACCAACCCAGGTTAAGTTTCTAGATCCGTCCCAGGTTTTCAAATTCATTCGTAATCACATTTTTACACATTCCTAATTAATCGAAATCACAGTAATCAACCCGAAGGTCAGGATGGTGGGTGAGGGTGGAGCTCATCCAGTACTAAGACCAACGTCGTGCGAAATTCACACATCAGGGTATGGTGGGTTGAAACCCGAAAAATGGCACACAGCTTGGGTGGAGCTGAGGGTGCCCCGAGGCGTCACCCGGAATCGAACCCGGGCCCTCCGGTTAGTATAACTCAGCGCTCTACTTACTGGACTACTGCGCCACTACCGGTGCATACATAAACACCAAGGAAACATTTTTAGTTATTAACAATGAATATTTCTCGATCTAAATAATAATTCAAACTAAACTAACATAAATATTTCCCTGAGGTCACCACCAATCTGTCCCCACAACAGAGTAAAATTTACATTTTTTTCAAGGATTGTAATCTCTGTAAGTACCTGTAAACATTCACACATCCTTGAAACCTTTTGAACGATGAAAATGCCTCTATTTACTCATACACAAGATTAACCTTTTTCCTGCCAAAATTCTCCCATTCAACAGAGCCTTTAGCATCCTGCTACCTCTAAATATTTCCTTCATGTCTTAAAGCCTCCGATCTACTGCACTCACCCTTTTGTATTCAACCAAGTTTCTTAAACCAAACAATGGCTATGCAATGCAACAATGCTTATCTCCATACCCATTAGCATTTACTAATCTTTTCTTTGCGTCATCAATAAGTGTCCTGGTAACCTGTTCCTTCCTCTTTTTCCTAACGCCATTTTTCTCCCAAGTTTCGTCACTGTCATACCTATTTCTTTCCAAAATGATGCTCAAGTACGAGAATCGTTCCACACGCTCTAATTTATGCCCTCCTACTTTTATGTTCAACTTGCAAGTTGGCTTTCTCAAGTGCTGAGAATTTCATTATGCCCTTGCAGGTCAAATAGTGAAACGGGTTTCATGTATATCAGGTATCATCGGAAGAGAAAGGGTGATATATTCTCTTCTTGTTCGATGTGATATTTGCTGGGGGGACGGAAGAGAATGGCGGTTTTGTGGGCATAATGTTTCGTTTACGACCGCTTATCGAGGCGGCCGAAAATCACGACAGTGGCTTGATTGCTCCAATAGGAGCCGTAAAACGTATCCTATGGCTTCCGCACGTCGAGAGAATATTCCTTTTTTTCTCGAACCCAACAATTCTTGTCTCTCCATGCTGGGTGACTTTTACATATCAGCCGGTTTCATTGTTTGCATTGGCTCGTTCGCATTTCAACTTCTGACACACAGCGACCGCTATTGACCGAAGAATTGAGGTAAGATGTGGGCAGAAAATGACGTAAACTAGGTCTCTTTATTTCGTACGTGATCTCCCTGCCGTTCAGTGTGATAACGTTGACGACACCTTTTGAGTTTACTATATACTTCATCCCCTGCAGCTATTGAAAAACACCAACATTTCAGGAAGGAAGCATCATTAAATATAATACAAACGAAAATGGCCGCCCGGGTTAGTCCTAGTGGTCAACTGGCCCGCCTGTCCCACTTTGGACTTGTCCCACTTTGTACTTGTATGTTTTGAAACTTTGACCATTCTTTTGGTCGTCTGGTTCTATTCTGTGAGAATGATTCTACGTATTCGCAATTAGGGAGTCACGTTCACGATTTAATGCACTTTAACGATGGTTTTAACACTTGACCCCTCGGTAATTACTGGCTCTT
>LYUA01000755.1:223005-236744 GCA_002093875.1 Calopteryx splendens
GCTGCAAATCTTTCCGTGCGATGATAATGCGTTCGAAAACGGACTTCGATGCGCTGAGCGAATGTCGATGTACCGGGTCATTTTACAATTGCCTCAATAATTTTTTCTGCAATGCAGACCAAACTTCGCATGCAAACTGACCATTAAGAGTAAAACATTATAGTTGAACGACAGAAGTTCAGAAATTAGTTGGTATATTTTTTCTTAATGGAAGTAAAGCAGAGCCTTTCTTGATATGTCGCAAAACTGGATAACAAACTGCGAAGTTCTAGCTTTTTTTAGTGATATAACGTAATCCACGTGTTGAAGTAACGTATGCACAAGTATGATCATGAACCGCACCGCTGTTTCAAGCAAAATTCATGCTCCGAGATTCCGGAAAAAACTTCAAGTTCGTTCGTTTATTTTGCTAGGCCAACAAATGAAAATAAATAATATATGCCAAATTATAAGTTTGTTCTTCAAAGTAAATTTTTGCTTACGGTGAATTCGTAAACGGAATTTTGTGGCAAAGTTTTTTTTACATATTCTTTTTGTAAAATTGAGCGTAGTACTTCAAGGAGAGCCTGTATTCATCAATTATTGTTGAGTTAATCATCCACTAGGTGGCGTGATTTTATAGAAGTTCGTCACTTATAAATTCAGTCTTTAGACTCCTACGAAATTTTGGCCAAATTTTTCTTAAACTGGAGTCGTTTAATAGATCAGATCACAGTAATCAACCCGAAGGCCGGTTTGGTAGGTGAGGGTAGAGAGCTCACCCAGTACTAAGCCCAATAATGGCGTGTGAAATTCACACATAAGGGTGGGGTGGTCAGTTCCTTTCCCTGGACCGCCTGTGATTTCCCAGGATGACCTGGTACCCGAAAAATGGTACACAGCTTGGGTGAAGCTGAGGGTTCCAAGAGGCGTCACCGGGAATCGAACCCCGGTCAGCAGTACACCGCTCTAACCACTGGACTGCCACGACCCGTGTTTAATAGAGACAAGGCTTAAAAAAATGTAGCGAATATATATAAGTATATGTTTTTTATGTTTGCAGAACGTTTTACATTTATCCGAGCAAATTTATAATATTTTAATGTTTGGCATAGTGATGCAAAATGACCTTGGTTGTCGGCGTACTTTTTAATCCAACTATACTTCTACCTTAATAAAGTCGTTTAAAATGTTATTTTCTAAAAAATACTGTTAGAAATCTCAAAATATAAATTTCATCAATTCAATTTGACTAATTTAAAAGATTTATTTCCTAAACGACTATTTTTTAGGAACGTATATGTTTGATGAATACAGCCTATAGAATATCTGAATCTATTAAATTTACATTTTTGCAATTCAATTGTCGAAGTTTTCAACGAGAAAATGGACACGATAGTAATTTCCCTCAGTCAAGTGCCTGTGTCGATGGGTCGTTTACGATCGAGATCGAACGACTCCTGTCTTAACTTATTAAAAATGCGAAATATTTTATTTAAAACTAGCGCACTCTTCGGGTTATAATTTTTTTCGATATCATGCCGAAAAATACCCATTGCATAAAAAACCTCGTAAGTACCCAAACCCGGCGAGCTTGAAGGCAGAATGGTTATAAACTAGTTCACGGGACCTCAGGCCTCAATATGGGTTCAAATTTCGAAGACAACTTTGTTCATCAAAGCAGAACTTTCCTATTAACCGCTTAATGCAGAAATTGAGCTCATTTTTGTATATATCTGAATTTTAGAGAATACATATTTCTATAATAATGTGTGCGTTGGTCTGGAGTGTAAAATAGTATGCAATTGAAACCCTTCATGGTAATATTAGTAACATATAAAATATTATTTCTGTTATATTACAGTAGTATCTAAATGTAATAAGGATAATATAATTGTTTATAGATATAATAAGTATATTTTCAGCATTCCAATTGCCAGCTACGCTGAAAATAATTGCCCTCGAGAGCATTTCAATTCAATTAATTTGTGATTTCATAACGTTCTTTGATGCTAAATGTGTACAGTATTGTTGACTGTTGGTTAAAAATTTCACACAGACATTGCTACATATTCTATTTACACGCAATATCTAATGAAGCACGTGATCCACGGATCTAATCATTTGAACTGGAAAAATCATACCCTTCTCTTTTTAATTTCAGGTAAGCACTTTGGAAGTGATGGTGCCTCTTCTTTACCCGTATTATTTCGATAAGAATGGTGAGTATTACTCATAAAATTGATAGAGGAATAGCACATTTCCTGATTTCCATCCTCTATCAGCGTAGTACTGTGGCTGCCGATCGTTTTATAGATGCGTTTTCAAAATTATTCAAGTGCACTTATTTTTATTTGTGTCTATGGTTAATAATTATCTTTGGGGGAAAAAATGGCTCAAAAAAACCTTGCGTTTGTTTCTGTGCGAGAGGTTGAGGTCTTCAGACGGAGAAAAGTGCCGGGTTTGGGAATAAAATGAGTCTTGAGAGTATAGGAAAAATTGCGATTGTTCCCCATGGCCGACTTCTTTCATATTTCCTTCCATCTAATCCAATCGCACCGTTTTTGAACTATATGATCTTTTTTCAATGGTAACCTACCTGCTAGGGTGGGTTCTGGTGGAGATTACCGCTACGCGACACCAGCATACCAACATCATATGCTCCAATAAACCCATTCTTTAATTCAGCATAGTTTCTGGCTCCCATCATTCCGTTTCAAATGCCTAATCTTTTCCTCCCTCTACCACGCTTACCCATTATTCTCCCCTCTATTAATCTTCAGAAATCCATTGCCATTCAGTACGCCCTGCTTCCACTTTTCCAGCCCTCTTCGGACTTCTCCCAGGGGGCTTCTTTCCTCCGCCACCATTCGCAAAACTTCTTCGTTCGTTTTCCTTTCCGTCCATTAACCTTTTTCCATCCTCCTTCACACCCACATCTCAAAAGCCTTCTAACTATGCCTGTCATCGTACTTCAACGACCAAGTTTCCGAGCCATACAAAACCACGCTCCATATCAACGTCTTCTGTTGTCTCGTCTTTACATTCTTACCCAAGATCCCTGTCGTCAATTCCCTCCTCTTTGTGGAAGCTTCTTTAGTTAATCCAATTCTCCTTCTAATACCCATACCACATTGCCCACCTTCTTTTAAGGTCTTAGTCTTTAAAGTCACTCAAATGTGGGAAAAGATTTTGCGAAATGGGGAAAAGTTCATTTTATCGTTTTTCCTAAGGTGGGTAATGTGGGGGACCCGCAACCGTCACATGTATTTCCAAAATTAATCTCCTTTCTTTACTTGGTAATCCTTGACGTCGTCTTATCTTTTGAGTCCGATCATTTTCGAGTCGACCGCATGCGTAATATGTGGACATAAACTATTTTTCAATCTTACCGATACGATAATTAAAGCAGCACTCCTTCGAATTAAAACGGTCAACCGTCTGGCCAACTCGAAATATTGATAAATGGAGGTGCCGGACAAGGTAATAAAGGTTCGCGTGCCGCCAAATTTTAAAGCGCTCCTCGTGACAGGTCAGATGTGACCTTGGCCCTTAATCTATGGCCTGCGCGTCCGTGTCTTCCTTGGGAGGAAAATAATTGTGTCCACTGGGAGAATTAGGGATAGGGGGCATTGAAAGCGAGCCAACAACACTGCCGCATTGCAGGACGAGCTTTTTAATCCCAGAAAGGGTGAGTTCTTTTTTCCCCATCCAGCTGTAGTTTCTCCCTTGAGTAGCTGGCACAGAGTGGGCCACTCAGTTAGCTGGCCATTAAGTTTAGGAAGTAATGCCGGAGACCGGATTTTATTTATGTATTTTCTTGCTTTGACTAACTGGTCGTTAAGAAAAGCTTTATCAGTATTTTTAAGGTTTCCATGGCCGATATGCCTCATGATTTTGCTGTGTTTTTAACCATATAAAATGTTTCCATGCCCCTTGAGAACACTTCCGACCACAAGTTTTTATGTTATGTTGTTATTCTCTAGGTACCTCTGTATTCCCCTATAGTTAGAAATTTTCATTGCTTGTCACAATATTTTCTTTAAAATAAATGATCGTCATTCGTACATGTATATTACTAAGTATCATTAGCATTTACATTTCAAAAGTCAAAACAAGGTGGGGTTAAAAATCTCCATATTAAAAACAAGGTTTCCATTTTCGTTCAAGTTGGTTTTTCTCTTTTCAGTTTTTTCGACAGAAGGCATGGTTATCGTATGCGTTAAGTACTTGAAAATAGCGTAAATAATATAGGGATACTGGCGAGAAACAATATAAATGAATTTTTGTAATATCTTGCTGTCTTATTCTTTGACATAATTTTTTTATGTTGTAAATGAGACGAAGTGTTTCAGATATGGTGGTCTTGTTTTCCAGTTAGCCGCTTACAATTAAGTGATTCTATTACATTTATGATCAAATTTAATTTTTGTGTACATGCATATCAATGTAGATATTAGGTAAATAGCAATGAGTAATAATGCACGTGAGAAATCATCGCATAATCACTGTAGGTAATTCAAATAAGGAGGATATTTTTAACTACACCTAGTTAAGAAAACTCTCTTCTTAAACCATCCTCAGCCATGAAGAACATAACATAAACAGTGCAAGACGAAGATATATGTTTCTGAATAATATCACATTAATGTGAGTTAAGTTTAAACAATCTCTTTCGGAAATTCTTTCAGCTTTTAGCAAAAAGCTGAAAAAATGCAATAATTTCATTCCAGTCTTTACTAGGCACCACTGTTTAAAATAATGTATGTGTACTTGATTATGTCAGGTTTTTGTCGTAAAAATTTAAGTTTCCCAATTGCCATTCTTCTAATATCCATGGTAATAGTTCCTAAGAATCTTTAATTTTTAAGTCTTCATAGGCAACCTTCCCCGTATAAATTTCATAAATGTTGACCAATGTGTCAATGTTTCTTCTTTTCCTTCAAATAGTCCAACCTAAATTAACATTCATTACGTTGGCGCTGTTCTTGCTTCCATATGTTCCTTAATAAATCAAGCGGCATTATTTGCTCTTTTTCTATTTCCGATTGAGAGCATTTATTCTAGGGGTCCCTTAAAATCACTCATTGTCAGTACCTACTCTAAATCGCTCTTACTGAGGTGAAATCCGAGGCCGATTAATGATAAATGGTGTCTGAGTAGGTGTGACACTCATCAAATGACTAAATTCGGAATTTTAAACTCATTTTCATCATTTTAAACTCATTTCTCATTGACCTTGTGAGAGTTGGCATCCTTGGGGTTTTGGTAGCTTTAGGGAATTAATTATGCCGGCCATCAGTTATCGACCGGCTGAATTTTATTAGTGCAACCCTCTCATGTTGAAGGTCGAGGGAAATACGCAGAAAATTAAATTTAAATCAACATTAAAATTTTGATTTGCACACGACCATGGTTGAGGGTGCTTAGCATCGAAGCCATGTGCTTGTGTGAATTAAAAAAAAATAAATGAAATTACTTCTTAGATCAGAGAGTCTGTCTTGTTCCTCAACTTCCAACTCATAATTTACCCAAGAGGTTGGTTTGACTCGTGATTCATTTTGTATACTCTCTCCCCCTTTACTCTTATTCGGTGTGTTTTGGGTAGATTTCGTGGAATTCCCGTGCCTCCCGCAGGAGGTAGCGTGACTTGCGGTTTGCTTGGTTACAGGGTGGCCGTCTTTTTCCTTATCCAGCAAGAGAAAAGTGAGTTTCATTAAATGGCACCGCTAATATGGAGAACTTAAATTGGTGCCATGTTTTTCGGTGGGCTTTCGGCAAAGTGATGAAGGTGTATCGGAACAATGAAGTAGAAGATGGGATGGAAATAGTCCATTTTGGCGTTCTTCTGGACGATGAGTATGCGGAATTGAGTGATTCCTGCCATTAGTTTTTTTAAATATTCTGTTTGAGTAGTCGTGGGCCACCACTTATTTTTCAATCTCATCTTATCGTTTTGCCAATCTTGTGGTGGTTGATGGTTCGGATACGAAGGTGAAGATCGATGGAAAAACCCTATCCCGATTTATTTCTCCTCTCCTAAACGAATTCTCGTGATCTCGAGTAGTTTTTCGCCTACAATGGGCTCGTTCGCAACTTTTTATTGCATAATCTGATGTAATTAAAAAAACAAGAATACCCGTAATTTTCGTCCTTCAATCTGTCACCATGGCATTCGAGTCACAGGCGGGTAATCAGAGAAGGGCTCAACCCTTTTCGCTGAAAGGGGCGCGGCCGGGTGAAAGACGTCACAAGTCACTGCTCTCCTATCGCCGCTGTGCTTACAGCCTATCTACAGCGTTCCCACGGTGAACTTTTTCCGACTCTCGGTTGGCGAAGGAGCTATTAACGAAGCTGGCGGGAACCGAGTATTTTCCACTTCGTTTTGCGAATTAACGGAAAACCGCTGAAGAATTTTTTTCTTCGCCATAAACAATATTTTGGGTCTGAATTCAGGAGTCAAATTGAGGTTTCGCGTCAGAGTGAACGACCCCATTGGAGGATAACACAGTTTTAATACCAATGCACCCTTTCACTACTGGGAGAAGTGTTCAAAAAGTCAATGTGTGCCCTCTTCTGATAAAAATATTTCTGGAAGTGTGACCCCCGCGTGATCCCTTCCCATTTGAGAGGAGGGAACCGCAACCTCCCGTGAGGAAGCAGAATGACAGGTGGCAGCTGTGCACTCATAAATCCATTCACCGGGGGACGAATCAACACTCCTCTCGCCCATGCCCCGAAATGTGGCACAATTAGCTTGGAAAAATTTGCCCACTTCAAATTCGCTGTTTGTTTAAGTTTCCCTTCTGAAGGAGTCGGATCCCCTGGGCGTAATTGTCTCGCAATTCGCGTCAGGCGTATTCGAAAGAATAAATAAATAGCAACGCATGCCGTTGCGTCATTGTTTTGCCTTTTCACGTCGCCAGAATTGTCTCCTAGGAGCCATTTATTTCCTCATCGGAATAAAAGAATGTTAGGATTTATTTCTTCATTTGGTCTATGCTGAGTGACGTTTGAACGGGAGCGTCGTGGTCTAATGTAAATTTTAATTCGAAAAAGTACTGGTGTGTCGACCTCACAGTGTGCGATTCGCATTTAATTACGTCCACATCACATTTGAATTAGGTTTAGGGTTGTGCGCGTAGGCATTCACTTTATGCGTTTAAGCTCGCTCCACCCCCTCAACTCCGTCGTTCCTTCGTGGACGCTTTCGATTTATGATTCAGCGATATCGATGTTCAGGGTACGTTCGGTATATCCGCTCATTGTCCTCCTCACCTCGGTATTTACATCGTGGTTACATTTTTAAAATGGAATCTATGACAAGTCTAATTTACCGAACGTCTTTCGCAGATGAGATGTGTCGCGTTTCTCAGCGTTTCAAATTTGTGCGAGCGTCGCAGTCGGTAAATAAGGCACGCATTATAATCCCGCCGGGGAACGGGACGCGCTAGGAAGAAGAGTGAAAGAAGGACCGCAAGAAAAAGAACGGCGTGGATTCGTAATTTAATGGTTATTTGAATTCTTAGCGAATAACGTGAATTTCCAAGGAATACGAGCAAAGGAATATTTGCGTATAGTCAATTTTTTTTCGTCTAGGGAAGTCCACGAAATGAGGCTTCGTCATCAGTATTCAAAACCGGAGATTGGCCAACTGGAGCTCTTAATTTTTTTCCTTTCTAATGCTAACTCCATTACGTTTCCTGATAGGTCCTTCTATCCTCTTTCTTCTTATCTCTCTCCCTTCCGTTTTCCTTTTTATTGTACTCCCTACTTCTGGATTTTTTTCCTTTACTATGAAAGGATAATTTTTATCTCAAGCCAAGTTCATAGATAGATATAACTGACTCGGTTCGTACTTGGTGGAATCTTTCCATAATAAAAGAAACACTTTTATTTTCATAGATAGAACATTGGCGTAACCCGAATCACTTCATGAGCTGTAGGTGGAATGGTACTCTGTGTTGTACCAGAGTTTAAAGCCTTAGCAATCATACATTCGCTAAGAGTAGTGCAAGCATACATAAAGATTAGCTGCTTGAGTAAAACATTTTGAGGAACTTAATGTAAATCCATAGTGTTAGGTTTCATTTATTTAATTATCATCATCATCATCATCACTAGTCATCAACTTTTGGTTGGTTTGACTTAGCTATCACTCAATACTCATATCGAATCTTTCACATCTGACATTATTTGTTTTACCGTCACGTACTCCATCTGGTGATGAATGTCTTACCTTTAATTTCTCCCTCCACAGCTGCCTTCTTAAGGTCATTGTGTCTTCAAATGGGCCTTCTTAAGTTCATTTCTTTTTAGAGTTGTCATTGGACTTATTTCTTAAATTCCTCTGGGTTTTATGAATCGTCCATTGAACTTCATTATTCTCTTGTAGCCCCACATTCTCAATGTTTCCAGTCTTCTCCATTCTGATGTCTTTATCGTCCATGCCTCGCTACCACAGATAAGCATGCTCCAGATATACATTTTTAATGGATGTTTCTTAAGTTCCCGGATTGTTTTCTTTTGCGACCATACACATTTCTTCTGGTGGAACGCCTTCTTTGCCTGGCTTGACCAAAATGATAATTTTCTTCTTGTTCATTTTGTATTTATAAACGGTGTGTTTTATACGATTGAACGATAGGTGTTGATGGGAATTGAGGTTGCAATTTACAGTTGCAGCATGGGATTAAGTCCAAAAATATTTCATGCGCTGCATGATCAATGCCTTTGCCATTTTGGAACGAAGGAAATCTTCTCTAATGTGGTTATGCACATGACATTCTGTAATGAACTTTGCTTTTGGTGAAATATTCTGCCCCGAGTGAATGAGGATAAATATTATCGATCCACCTTACCGAACGGTCCAGGGATCGGCAGAATCGAAAGATATTCGGGAATTTAACAGAACATAAAGATGATCTCTGTGCACATATGTAAAGTTATGCATTAAGTGAAAAGTGAGTCTCCTCTGGACCGCACGCGCGTTCAACTTCTCCGGGGAAAACCGAGATGAGTGGAAGGCGTCCGCGAAGATCCTACACCCCTTGGAAGACGAGTGCGCGTGGGATCCTGACGGAAGTGACGGGGGGCGATGGCTTCGCTACCAGCGTTTCATTTGTTCTGCCCGGGATGTTGTGACGAGACGCCGTGCGGTACTTATCAAAAGTACCCAGTAGTACTCGAGTACAAAAGTACTCGAGTTTGAGTTTCAAAATCTCATCGAGGGCTTACCCGATTTAAATAAAGAGCACGTGAGGCTTAAATCTTGTTCAACTCCGCATCATGCAAAACTACATTAGAATGTTTCAAGAAGTTAAAAATTCATGTTCGACCTCATATGAATTATGATGTGGTCAGATGTGATGGGGTGGAATTTGGCCATAGTGATTTTTAACACTACTGCGATTTTCCACTTGTAAAAATTTTATTCCGACTAGTTTCAATGAATTGCATCGAAACCAGTAGAAAATTGCAAACAGGTTTTTCTCACTAATGTTTAAGCTTTGATAACGAAAAATGTTCCATTTAATGGACTGCGACCCAATATATGTGACTTTGCCGGCCTATAGTTGCATATTTATTGAACAAAATGGAAACCTCCATTGAATGGGTATGCCACACTGTGAAAATGAAAACCACTGCACTTTTCCACTAGGTTTCTTTATACACCGATAGCAGTTTAACGTACGAAGGTCATAATGAAACTTCAGTCGGTGGATAAGGAAAACTGCAGTGATTTTCATTCATTTTTCATACTTCCACTCAGTCCCTCCATAAATGTTTTTTAAGTCCTCAGTGGTTCTAATGCTGTCAGTATATTTCAATTTCACTATTCTTTTTTTCTTAGTTTTTGTGCAAACCTCCGAAACTAAAAGACGCGGTGTAACTTCATAAATTTTTAAAATCAGAGTTGTTTCCCCGAGGCAGTCGATAGGTACCTATTACCACACCACGTTTTCAAGGAGTGGACGTTAGTACTCTCTCTCTATCTATCTCTCTCTCTGGTTGTCCATATCTACTGTATAGCAATTAGTTTGGTATGACACTTTACGTGTTCAAAGTTTGTTTGTTACATCAGGTCAGTCAGTGGACCGTGAACCTCGACTAATCAACGCATAGGGGAACAGGGTAGTGAGTGATCCTGTAGTATGGACGAATATAAAATGTGCCTTATTACTTAAATTATTCGCTTAACTATCACTAAAACTGATGTTTCTCCATCGTGTTTAATTTTGTTGTGCTCAAAAACGTTTCTGCAAGCCACGAAGCTCATTTTGGAAAAATGGTAGCCCTTGTGGTGATGTACTGCTTCCTGGATGCACTCGTTTTCAGTGGTATTGTTCAAGTGGTGTGGTTAAGTCTTTCGACCCGAGTGAACAGTGCACAGATCGCCAATCCTACGTGACCGATGATTAAAGCACCGCCTAAAGGCCTTCTTTTTTTGTTCTACGGGTTGGAAGTCAACGAGAAAATGTCCAGAAAACTATAACATTTCGTCATGGGTCCTAGTTTCCTCTTTCAGCGCATCGTAGTTTCCAGTCCCCCCTCCTGTCGTATCTTATTTCCTTTCTTCCATTCTTATCTTACGTCCTTCCTTCTGTCACGTTCAGTACCGCGCTACATCTCAATATTTCGTTCTTCCACCCCTTTTCCCCTTCTCCCAATTTCCCACCCTTTCGCTCTTCTTCGTCTGTCCATCTCTCCACAATCCTCCAAATCCACATCTCAGGAACATCTCTCGACAACGGAGTAAACTGGTAGTTTTTTTTACGCCGGGGAGTAGGTAGTTGTGCTGTGCCAGATGAGACCAATATTTATTTCGTTGGGGCCGAGGTTTATATTTTGTATTTTTTCAATTGGTAGTATTCATTAGGGGAGGTGGCCGACAGCAGAGAATATGGTAGAGGTGGAGGACGCATTCCCGCGTAGTTTCCAGAGAGCAAACTCACAGAAACCGAAACTCACCGCTACGAATAGGTACTAAATCTACGACCAAGTCTACGAATGCCTGTCAAAGACGATATATGCTCCCAGCTCCCTTCGTCACGTATTACTTACTAAATACGTGTCCGAATTCACCGATTTGGTTCCTAAATTCTCCCTTCGAATGGAGGAAGTGTTCTTTGAGGGTATCCGAATGCTTAATGGGCATCAATTGGTCACCGAATCTTTTTTTACTATGTGCAAAGGGTGCTTAAATGGGGTAACACAAGTAACAGGGTTCGAAGACTCGTATTTTGGCTAAAAAGTAGCCTTCTTCAGTGAACTGAAGTAAAGATCCCTGCAACCGTAAGGTTGGAGTGAGCTGAACCCCTTCCCTTCACAACTAAGGCCATAGCCTGTTTCTTCAATTGTTGTTAATGTTTTACGTCTGCATGTGAAGGTGTAACGTGTGTCATTGGTTTCCACAAAGTTTTTCCTTTACGTTTGAATTAACATCCTCGCAACTTCATCGTAGAAGGAAGGGGAAGGAAAAAGAATCTTTGTTTGTGAGAATGCGTGCGAGAGTGCTTTCCACGAAGTCGACCCCCAGACTTTGGACTGTTATCCTCACCAATTACTTCGTGGAAATTGCACGGTTAGTGAATTTTATTCCCAGTTCCTTTCCCTTACCTGTGGCATAAATTGTTTACGTCCTAAGGAGGCTTAGTGTAATGCCGTAAGAGTTCGCATCAATTTTCCAATTTGTAATCCCACAATACGTCGCGTTTTATTTGGAACGTGAAATAAAATATGATGCGCCAAAAGCAAATATTGTGCTTCGTTTGTGCAGTAGTACCTCTTCCACTGTCTTCCATGGAGTGTTTGTCGGCACAATACATCTCGTCCAAATTTGCCCCCTCAGTCATGACTAACGAAACACGAATGAAAAATGAATGCGAGTGCGACTTAAATTATTCGGTGATGCCGAAAATATTTTTAGGCACATGAAAGTGTATATGAAGGAAGCTTTGGTCATCTTTCCGTTAGCATCTCTATTGCCCTCATCCGTCATATGCCGAAGGTTTTGCGTGCCGTCAATTTTGATGAAGGAGGGAGTCAAGAGAGAGTTTGGAATAAGCGCTCTCCAAGATTCTCATTTCTTCGTAATGCCTCTTATGTTGTAAACGTCCAATTGTCGTCTTTAATACCATAAGCGCCCCGTCATCTAGAATTAAGAAGAAGCCATCCCACCAAAATCGGCGATACTTCAACTTGAGCTTGACATTTTGACTTACTCAAACAATAAATAAAGATATAATGTCCTGTTTAAAATAGTTTTGCCCGATTTCATCAGAATTCAATATTCTGACCTATTCTATATTATTATATCTGGCCGCCTGTTTGCTTTTACTTTCCTGGTTTAATTATCTTCTTATTAGTGACGTTTTTGTCACTGAGACCGGGATTTATCGAAATCCGAATTGTTTTCATGCCGTAACTTTTCGTGTGAAGCATGCATGCCTATTACAAAGCGTCAAATTTCATACCGAAATGTTTTTCATGCCCGATTCTTCAGAAAAAAATGTTATTCGTGAGAGAATGAAACCACTTTGGTCTCATGAAATATTTGCAGCGCTAAATGTGAATCATAATGCGAATCCCTTGTCGACCTGCGAACCTCGAGGTAAATGTCAAAAACAGGTTTCCGAAGCAAGGTTGACGTCACTTCTTCCGGATACAGATTTCAGAGTTAGGTGTCTCGGCTCGGTGGGCTTCACTCGCTAGCTGGTGGAGACCTTGACCCACAGTCGCATCGTCCTTTCTCCATTGAGTTTCTGATATGTTTTAAGTGCCCAATTCTGAATGCATATCGCACCACCTCTTCGAAATTGACTCAAAATCAGCCATTTGCAATAGATTTCCTTTTCATGAACGAGACGTTTGTCATTTCCTTATTCTGGTCAGCCAAACGAACTGGCTACACTCCATCCGACAGTGAGCGGTCGCTTTTGGAAATTGCATAATTGGAACATTTGAATCCTCCTCTGATTGGTCGGAAGGCCTTCGTCCTGTTGCATGAAAACTTAATGCGGAAACAATATCGGTCGCGAAGCTCGTGAACGTGCGAAAAGGCAGTCATTCAGAGTAGTCCGGAGTGATGAGAGTCTCGCGTCGTAAAACTGTCCTTTTTAATAAGTCAGTCACTGCTAATAGGAATCCATGCATTTATAGATTCGTGTGGAATAAGTTATGGAAACATTCTCTCCGGGAGAGAGAAATCGTAACCGGGCTGATTAATTTAACCGTGTTTTGCGTGATGTTTTGGAACAGCATGTTATAAAATAAAAAAGCAATGTTTTTACAGCCCACTCGCAATGTCGCGCACACTCAAATTTTCCCGATGATAACGCCTAGGCGTTGAAACGCACGTAGCGTATGTTACAATAAAGTAGTGGGCTGAAAAAACTGTGGTTTCTTGATTCTATGTCTCCGGGCTAAGTTTTAGATATTTCTCGTGTAAATTTTGCTTTTTCTCCATCGTCATTACACAAGAAATGATTGACCATGTAGCTATCGCTTCCCAACGTTTCAAAATAAATTTTGTATCCTTTGAAGTACTTGCATCTTTTCCCTTCCTGAGAATTTACGAAAAATGTGATACAATATCTTTCCCTGGGAGGGATGGTATGTAAAAATCCGCAAGCCTTACTTCCGTTTTCGTATCTTCTTTGGTCAACAATCCCTAGATGATTTGCAGCGGTTTTTTTTGTTCTCCACCTCTCCCGATCTTGCGCCAATCTCTTCAACTTCAAGTAGGAATGGCAGCCCAT
>LYUA01000756.1:12843-24299 GCA_002093875.1 Calopteryx splendens
TTTCGGTCGCTGGCGAAGTGGAGGAGCCACTTCCCCCACGCAGCGGACGGTCGAGCGGGGCGAGGGCAGTGGGGTTTTTAAGTGTCTCGGCCCGCGGGGTAGGGGCTGGAGGGGGGGTTGAAGGATGGTCGAGAGTGGGGAGAGGGTTATTTTGGGGGGAGGGTGGGGAGAGAGAGAGGAGGGAAGCATTTCGTTAAAAGCTGGAGCGAAGAAGAGGATTGGGGCTGGACCATGGAAGGGAGGTCGGCCTTCGGGAACGAGACCAAAGCAGAACACGGGCACGAAAATTAATAAGGGCCATCGTAGTCCAGATTCAGACCTCTCGGTCGGAAAAATAAATGCCTCTCTGGGATAAAAATAAATAATTTTTCAATCATCAATCCTTTGCTTCGCCGTGACAGAATTTGTTTGACGACGCAAGCTTTTAACGTGAAAGATGAAGTCAGGGTTTCATGTGTTCGGGCAAGGCATCGATGATATCTTCTCCTGCCACATTTTGTTCAGTGACATGGAAGCGCGTGATCGGCTGGTAATAGAGACTGTCATGATGTCCGCAGTTCGCAAGTCCTCTTGTGCTACATTCCGCAAGCCATGAGTAAGGTCGTTTTGAGAAATGTATTCCGACAGAAAACTAGAAAGAAAAATTTTTAAGCCGTGAGAACGGAACTTAGAAGGCAATGAGTGCTTTTGTTTTTCGTGGTGATTTAAATGTTTTGAGTGGTTATTAAGACAAACGAAGTAAATAAGCATTGATAGTGAAGCACTAGATTAAGTAGTGTTATTTAGTGTAAATTGTTTAGATTGTTTAACCGTTGACTTCAAAAATTAAATTTTACAGCTTTAAGTATTAGTAAATAATTAGTATTATTTATTTATTCAGGAATTAGATATGTTAAATAATACCAAAATTTAATATGCCTATTTGTTATCAACAGTGGTCATCAATCCAAACTCGTAGCTCTCCACTCAATTCTACTATCAAATAACTTCATATTGCCAACGTATTTCTAACATTCGACCTCTGTAACTGGTTCATGTTTCTCAAAATGGGCCATATTTTTTTTACGTTCTACCGTACATCTTTCCATCAGAGATAACCTTCATTAGAATATCGCGTCTCAAAATGTCTCCGATATTGTCATATTCTCCTAATAATAGTTTTCAAATGATTTTATGGCATACTTACAAAAATTAATAAAAAATACATTTAATCATTAGTGGTGCTAGTCTACATTTCAATGTAGATTTTTAATGGATCCATGTTCTGAACACTCCAATACTTGATATTTTAAACTTCGTCCGACCCGAAACATAAGGCTTCACATGAAAAATATCATTCTGCAGCTGCAGATACTTTCTGCATTCCTTCAAGCTGTCAAAATTGTATTTCTTTCTCTAGTCTTATATCGCTCACCCAATCAACCTACCTCCTGCATCATTGCCTTCCACACTTGATGGCTTCTTCATTCTACCTCCAGGCGCCTGTGTTGTTTTCTTAGAATTTCTTCCGACAAGAACGGAAAAAAAAACGTAAGCTGGAATTCGTTAGTTTTCATGTGCGTTAGCGTGTATAAGCTTCACCGTTCGTATTCAGATTGAGGGAAATTATCGATGGAAACTTATAAATGCCTAATGTTGACCTAAAATCTCGGCTATGTAGAATAATTCAGGGCGTCAATATTCAACGATGCCCTGAGTGCGGTGATGTTGAGAGGAGATAGCTGGTTAAGCAAGGTGGCGGGAGGAAAAGGTCATGCATTGTGGACAGCATGAAGGGCGGTAGAGAGTATGTGGAGCTAAACATTGGTTTGTTGTTCCTATGTGGGTTGTTAGGTGGTTTAGTGTCATGTTTCACATGAACTTGGAGGTGAAGCATTCGTATTCCTTAGTTTCACGAAAAAGAAGCCCTTAACGGTTGGCTAGTGTTGAAGTAGTACACCTAGGTATATGTTAGCAAATCGTCATCTTTAACATCCATTATGTACCAATTGTTTTTTCCAATGATCTGAATATTAATCTGGTTCCTTTTAAAGATTTTTTTTGCCTGAGTCAAATAAATAACGACCCAATCCAACGCTTAAAAAAACAAACAAACGGGATTATGCTGATGCCAATTTACTGGCCTGGAGACTTTTTTTTACACCATTTCACATCAATTGCAACGTTAGTCCAAACGACTTGTTCTCCCTGGGCACGAGCAACTTGCGTTCGTTCGCCGATACATCAGGCTTCACCCACCGTCGACAGCCCACGCTCTTCCCAGTGGAGCTATGAGGTCGCGAAGGCGAGCGCCAAGCATATCCAGACCCGCTACTGGGACCTCAAGGCCCGTGTGAGCGCAAAGAGAAGCACCACCCCTCCGGGAGCATTCGAATGCGTTCCGGCGGCGTCACCTCAGGGAAGTTGCCGCGCGGTGGTTTTTCGGTCCAATGTAACTAGCAGTTTCGACTGCTAGAGAGTTTTATTTCCGATGGCTTGCTTCGGATTCGCGCGAGGAACTATTTATTAGGTTTGGGAGGGTTACCAGCGCGGCGAATTCCATTTCGTGCGGCGTCATTAAATAAAGTTGCGCCAGCATATTTGGCCGCCAAAGAGAGGAATTTGAAGGCTTTGCCAGTATTCTGCTTTCATTTTTCAACATTTCTGGTCTAAGGCTAAGGCAAATATGCAAAACTTTTCGCAAAAAATAAGCTATCCTTGGGTAATGTTGAGAAACTTTAATATCAATTGTCTAGCCGGTCGGCTTAAGCTAATGAAAAAAAAGGATTTTTTATGGCATGTACTTTACATAGGAATTGGTAAAAATATCTTTTCATGGGTATTATTCAAATTTATTTGCTCCTTTATGTTTGAACTTTATGTCTCTATAATTGTTTTCGTTTTTCTCAGTGGGTGCGTGATGTAGTTTTGTCTTACATAATCTTTGTTTCCATATTTGTGTAATTGAACTATTTACGGAAACTTTAAGAAAACTATGTGGACAAAGTAATAATGCGCAGCATTCAGCTTCACCAACAGGAAGGCGCAATATAGGTGAGTACTCTGAATGTCATTAGTTTTACCTTGTATGCCTTTCCCCAACTACTGCAGAATCGTAATTTCCCAGTTTAATGCCACGCAGTACTGTTTGTGTTTTTTGATGATTCTCCTCCTTGTCCCTTCTTATCTTCCCTAAGCGGATAATTCTGCTCAAATTATATTCGCTCGGCTTTCTAGACAATGACTGCTTCTTACCTCAGTTTCTTAAAAGTAAAACAACTCAAGTTTATTAATAAAAATAAAGCAGTGCACAAAACTAGTTAGGCATAAATATACAAATGAAAATACGAAAATTAATTGCCTCGCGTACATTCACATGCGTTGCAAATGAAAAGGCGACTACGTGAAAACTTACGTTTTGTAGTGTGGTATGCGAATAAACATCAATTACTATTAAGTAGAAGGTAATGCTGAGTGAAGAAGATCTCGGAATTTAGTAGGGAGGCTGAAGGAAAAATAGACATAAAATGGGAATAAAAAAGAAAATGAAAGGTAAGATAAGTGAAAGGATTAATGGAGGACTATGAAACGAAAAACCATTTTGTATGGACACACAAAAATGGTTTTCGGAGGAACATAAAGGAATTCAAAATAAGTCTGTGGTGATGACAGAACAGTGAGGAAATACGTTGGCGAAGTAATGGGAAATGAAAGAATGTTTTAGTCAGCTAAAAAGGTTGGATTGTTGTAATTGGACAGGAAGTAATGGAGTATCTGATCAGCCAATCTTCAAAATAATAACACATATTGCAATTAACGAATGATAAAATTAATTAAGCATAAAGGCGTCATTGGATAGCAAATGAGTGAATTATATAAATGATAAAAGACAAGAATGAAAGCACAGAGGACGGGATTTAGCTCATGGGTGCTGGTCGAGGTATGCACTCTGATCGAGAAGAATGTCCGCTCTGGTCTTGCGAGCGAGCGTATGTCGAGTAGGGTGGGGGGCATTGGCAACCGTGAGATCGCATGGCTAAGATATGGGGCTCGGCGTAGGTGGCGGCCCACGCAAGGGGGCGGCTGGCGGTGGAGGTGCTCTTATTGGACGAGCGAAGCGGACGGATGTTCCTCGCGGCGAACGGTACGCGCGTCATTCGCTTCGCATTCCAACCGGCAGATGTCACCACCGAGCTGGGACCACGATTGCCAGTCGGCCCGTGTGGTTCTGGGGATTGAGGATGTGTATTTGCGTCCTCGTGAGCATCCTCTCGGAGGCCCTGTGGTCTCATCATTGCAGTGACGCCAAATGGAACTAAACCATCTAAAGCTCATAGAGAATATTCTATTCTATGGCCGGTTGCTGCGTCACAACGCGTTTAAATATAAAAGCCTAAATTTGGCGCGTTTTTTTTCTTTGGCAAACTTCACTTTCATAGACGAGATTTAGGCATAAGGGAGGCGTTAAATCACCATCTCTAAACTGAATTTGGGATTTGCGGCAAGTATTTGGAGGCCATCGGTTAATCCTCCATCAAAGAATTAATGCATTACTGAGAGAAATCCTAGATTTTTTACATAAATTTTCTGCGTAAATTAATAAATTGTAATTTAATTAATGGAGAAACCAGGGCGTTAATACTTCCAGTCACGAAGAATGCAATCAATATTAATATTTATAGAGTTTGAGACGACATTATATTTTATTTTGCTCCTCTTCTAATGGAATAAATAATTAGGAAAACAAGCCACACCGCCAGATAATCCCTGCTAGGTAAAACATAAAAAATAGATTAACGCATTCATATAAAACCGTCAGTACTCGTGCAACGTAATCTCATTCCTCCAATGTTCTCGTTCGTCAAAAATTTGTGATGGAAATAAAACCAAGGTTCGCAACAATTTTGACGAAAATACATTTCTGTCACATTATGCTCATTCTATGAATTATTCATCAAATACATTAAATTAAATCAGTAAAGTAGTAAAGACTGTGTCGTGACACTCGCTCCTCGTAGTGGATCGCAGGATAATTCGTGGATGTCGTCGAGAGGAGAGGGAGAGGATCGGGTCAGTTTGAATGCCCAATAACTCGTTTCCTAAGTCAAGAACGTGGATTCAAACCCCGACCTGGAAGTCATCTCAGTGGTACACGAATCTCCACATGATTTGACACCACTTGAGTGCAGCCTGGTGACAGTTCCCCGTCCTTTGAATTGGATGTTAAATAGTGGGCCCCTTGGCGCGTTTAGCCAAGAACAGGCTGATGCTGCCCCTCATTCTCCCTCTTTCTCCCCTGGTCTTCCACACTCCCTCCATCCACTTCGTATCCGCCCCCTTCCTCCCTCTCTGAGCAGTCACTTCGCCAAGGGCTCGCCTCTTGTTTGCATATCCTCTATCCCCTTCTCACCGAGGAAGTTAGTTTTTTTTTTAATTTCAGCACTTAAATCGAATGTGCAACGTGGTACAGCCCATTCAAATTCATCGCCCCTAAATGCGGTTGCATTTTGAGCCCCATGGCGGAAACTCCCTCATTGAATATGATGGAAAAACCCTAAGAAGTGTTATAAAAATCGGAACTTAACGAGATTTTGGGGTCAACGAGTAGTAATTAGAGTGATATATATTTTTACAATTGCCGTATTCAGAAAAAAAATTTTCGCAGAGATATTGTCGACTAGCATAGAATAATTTTAATCTTAAGGGAAGTTGTAAATAAAAGTATCGAATACACGAAAAGGTATCTTCGCGATGAAGTTCGTCCATTTGTATGAGTGTGCGTGCATTGCTGCGTTTATATATGCTAATTGAACTTGGTTGGACAATATGACTCTAAACCCTTGATTAGAAAAACCGTGAAATGGTACTGACTCCCACTTTTCTTGCCCCTGAGAATAATACTAAACTTTATATTAAACTATTAGTATTGCGACTAATATAGTACAGCTTACATATTTCAAAACTGAAAAACCCAGAACTGACATCTATTGATGATACTTTTATAAATGTATTTATTCATTTTCTCAACTTTAGCTTAAAAATTAGTAATAAACGGATTGAAAAATGTAGATGTGGTTTCTCTCTACAACTGTCTATCACGAATATCTTCCGAAAGCATATTATCTAGGAAATCTTTTGATACATTCAGCTTTTTATGGAGCATCAGCTTTAAGTCTCGTTGCTTTATGGTAGCTGCTTTTTTTTGGAGAAGAAAACATCTATAACTTGTGCTTCAAATGTGCTTCTATGAAATAACTATTCCTCAATTTTTTTTCTCTTCACCGAGGTCATTTAAAAAATACAGCATATATAAAGACGAATTCACATTTTAGAAAATTTCTGAATAATATCTGCCTAAATAATTAGATATGACGTATTTGTATATATAAACCTAAGAATCACTTGAATAAAATTCGAGAAATATTGGTGTTCTGGTCAAAATCCTCCTTTTATATTCATGGAGTGGGATTATTCATTCATTTTTAAGGGGAAGTATCTTGTCTATGACTCTAAGTGAATTAAATGTACCAATCGTAGAATGTCTTTATAAAGGAATTACAAACAAATATTTTTTCCGAAGCATTATTATGAAAACAAGGAAATTCGTTGAGAGGATAACTATGGCAGTTCTTCCGCGGGCAGATAGGATGCTATTCCTCCTTGAATAAAATAATTAATGGAGTACCTACACTGTGGGATTTATGGAGTACAATAGTTGTTCAATCAATTCGCTTATCTTCATGAAAGTAACTTAATTTACTCTTTTTCTTTAATATAGAATCAATAATTGCCGATAAATGATCGCTTACAAGTAGGGAAACCGAAATTGTAGAGAAATTATTTCGATGGTCCTATCAGATTTTTAATTTTGGCCCAGACTAAAAAAATAAGGAGATCGGGGAGAGAATAAGGATGAGAAGTTATAGCTATGAAAGCGTGACTAAGTGGTTTATCACTAGAGCCCGAGTATATAACGTATACATGAAGGGATGTGAGCGGTTGGAGGTAAACATGGAAGTACCTGGGGAAGTGATTGAATCAGATGTGTAGATGATCAAGCGTTACTTGACTTTTCAACCTAAGGATTTTAGTCGTCGATGAACAATTTAGGAAATCAGTGATAGAAATACGAGATGAAAAAATGTCGAACAAAAACGAGGATAATGGATTTTCGATGGTTAAGTTAAATTTTCAAGCAGACGGGTATAAATTTGAGCTGGCAGAAAAGTGCCCTTACTTAGGAAGTGTTTTAGGAAAAATTATAAAAATCATTGAGAATAATAAGAGAAAAAATATTAAGTGAAAAAATATTTGCAAAGAGAATAAGAGAATGACAAGGAACTTATGTTCACATGCACAGAAAATATCTGGGAAACATTTTAATTGGATCGTAGTGTTATATGGTTCCGAAACTTGGTGGTTAATGATTAGTGTAAATTGGAGGCTTTTGAGATGTATGCGTGGAGAAGAGTTATAAAAATAAAATGGGAGGAGTGGAGGATGGGCTCGTATTAGCATGAAAAGGAAGAGAAGGCTCTTTGGGGAATATTCGAAAAAGGAATGAAGAGTGGATGCAGGACGTATTTATAAGCAATAGGAAGTTAACGCACTTGGTTAGATAAATCAATTGTGATTCTAAGAGTAGTTAAACTGAAAAAAATTATTAATAAATATATACTAAATTATTATTACTAAATTATAACTGAATTAGATTTTCTTTCATGGACGCAAACGATTATTAGTCTACCTTTCACGTTGAACGCTTTTGCAGAGGGGGGAATATTGAGTAATCGCAAAATGTAGAGGAAGAAAACATTTAAGTATTTTTAACGGCATGTAGGGGGGTATATGACAAAAACAGCTAAAGAATGATTCACTGTGATGAGTATGGTTATTGAATTATACTGTACTCATATGTCCCATGTTTTTAGAAGACTTTGGTGTGATGTATAAGTTTTCAGGGCAAAAAAACTAATTTTGACCTATGTTTTTCAGCAGTATTCTATAGGTACGAAGAGGTATTTTTGTTTGACAGAAGAACATTAATGTAGAGTGCCTCGTAAGTACTAAGCATTACTATTTTTCTATGAACTCCATGTGAATTAAATAATCCATTTTTAACTGAGAATTAAATAATCTATTTTCGGTATCATATACTTTCTACCTCCCTTTGTGCCGTCCAAAATGCCTATCCATTTCCTCCTTCTACTTCGATTACTCAAACACATTCGTCATTTTATCACATTAATGAACATCTCCTTTGACCGGTAGACAACTACTAATGATAATGATCATGCCGGTGTCATGATATTAATATGAGCGAAAAAAAAGGGAATTTTTTGTCATTTCCTAACCCTATAAAGTTACAACTGATTTATTTCACCACTGGATCTTCCCGCATCGATATCGTACGATTGATGAAATGTTTCGTCTGTATGAGGAAGTCTTTAAGATCCACCGTTGTGTGATGATTAATCCTCGTCCAGGAGTCAAAATCACGTCCGGCGATTTTCAATGCCTCTTGATTGCCTGAATCGCTCTACCATATAGATTACGGCTGGCTGCCCGATGCACGTGTTTCCGCCAGATTTCACTTTAAGGTCAATTGTGGTGTCTTACGGGTCCTTCTTACCGTTTGGAGACTCTCAAAGAGGACGCGTTGTGGCACTTTTGTGCAACGTTTACGCTTCATCTTTACTGGCTACCCTTTCGCTTTTAACATCTTGCGAAACAATATACCCACATGCATTACTGACGGTATGATACGATTTATCTTCCCACGCAGACCATTCCTCGAATAGTATTTCTTTTTCTAATGATGGAAACGTAACTGTTTCCTTTTATTCTAGGTGTTCATAATCCGTTCCCAGCGACCGTTAATTCTCGCTCTTGATTTCTTTCTCCTCTCTGCAAGGATGTAACTACGGCCTCATTCCTTTATCGCGAAGGCTTGAAAACTCGACCACTTGGTTGCCGCATTGGTGACGTTCCAGCTGGGGTCTCACATGCCTGCCTCCGGAACAGTGTTTTGACACGCATATGCGACCCAACGTGCATAAATACGTTGCAGAGTGCACGATACTGTTTGCTGCAACTGGGGCAAAGCCGCGGAGTCATTTAAATTACGGGAAAACTGGGCAGAAGAGAGAGCGCGCCCTTTCCGCGCTGGGGATTCCGTATTTCACGTGTGCAAACAACCGAAATCCCGGCGTTTAATGCGATAATGTATGCATGCATATTACTGCGCGTACCTATGTGTGTTTGTGTGTGCTTTCCGGGCCGTTAGGCGTTAAGCATTGTCTCCCGTAAATTCTCCAACCCCTCCTCCTTCCCCCATCCCCTACTTTGGGACCCCAATGGCGTCGCGCGGAAGCCAACAAACAATTGACGTGAGTCACTACGAATGCGGGACAAAGTCACCCCGTGAGCCAAAAACCAGGTCGATATGGAAGAAGCAGCAGTTTGGAGATTACGTGTTCGCGTTCGGCCCCAGCTGTTGCTATCTATGATGAAGAGTTCTTGAAAGATGGACGATGAATTTCCTTGGGGCCTGATTGTCTCACAATCTTAGTGACCCATCTTTGACTCCACATGTGCATTGTGAGACAAGCAAAAGGGCATTTTATATAAATTGGAAAATTTTCGATACCTGTGGAGGTGTTTCCGTAGAGTTGAATTTACTACACGTCATGGAAAACGACCGTCGATTAAATCGAGGTTAAGCGATTAATTTGGGCTCTACGTAAGTAATATTCATTGCAAACACAACGAAGATTAACTTCATAATGCATATCCCCCTAATTGATTTTAAAAATAACTAAAAGTAAGCTTTTCCGTCTTAGCTTATAGGCTTATGGCTAAGAGCTAGCTTCCTCTGAGTGTGAACTGGTTGGTAAAGAATTATAACCCACGGGTAATATTTTGCTGCTATCAAAATAGTTTTTGTAAAAGTGATAGTGCTTTTAAAATGACTACAAAAAAGAGCTTGAATAAAGGTAGTATATCGCTATAAAATTTTCACTATGAGTGTATTTATACAAACAATCGTAGAGATTAGTAAGTACTTCTTCAATTTCGTGGTTCTGTCTGTTTGCGAGTTACCTATGTTTTTTTATCTAGGTCATTGAAATTGATATATTAAGAAATAACCCAAGTATTGTCTTTATTTCGCTTTGAAATCGACTTTATTTCTCCTTACCATTTCATTGGCTTACAGTAACGATATATTTCTAGCAATACATAAATTAGCCAGGTGCGGAAATTTAAAGGTAATTTCACTTTAAGAGCACAATTTAGTAACACTCAACATATACTGTAAAATAAATGTTAATCTAAAAAGTTCGTCCATCCTTTCATTGGTATTAACACTGAGGTTGGTTTTGAAGAGTAAGAATTGAGCTCAACCCGAAATAACCTTTGATTAGAGTATAATTCTCTCATTAAGAGCAAAGGGGCGTGGCTGTTCCTTTCCCTGCGCCACAATTTGATTTCCCACGAAGATGCAGAAACCAAGAATTTGCACCACTTAGATGTTCAACATGGGGGTTGTTCGAAGGAATCACCTAGGATGTTAAATCGGGGGCTTCTATTCTAGTATCCGAACCTATTATCTTCCTTTATTTTCTTTAAATTATTTGTGACAGGTTTTGGAATGTATTATCTTATTATTTCGAGAGATTTCTTCAATTTGAATCTCTTACAACTAGGTATTATATTATAGGTCAGTATGTATATATAGGTCAAATATAAAAGTTGAAAAAGTAGTCTGCTAGAACAACTTCATTTTCGATATTTTTTTACTTACGTATCCTACTCGCAACCTCCTTTGCCTGAGTTGGTGATCATGGAATGTTGGGATGGCATAAACTACCCGTGTCTATCCACATAGTATTTTTGCACGCGAATTTCGTACCTTGATGCGTGTATGAAAAGGATGAATCTCCAATTTGTCAAATTTAGAATCAGGAGGGGTGAGGTGTTTATGGCGTCCCATCATCATTAATAACCCCGTCTCCAATATTCTCCGAAATCTCATATTTCAAGTAACCTCGCCGCTGCTGCTGACGCTGGCCGACAGTTTGATGACGGGTCGATGACGTAAGCCGTCCAATACCAGTCGAGAGCGGCATTTTAATTTTTTTTATGGAGTGAAATTTCCTTCGCCTCCTTGTGTGTACTGAAAAAAATAAGAATAGGCTAGAAACATCAACGGATAATATTCAAGCGTTTGTTTCATTCGCTTCTCGTTTCAGAATGTCTTTTTTGTTTCAACCGCATAGTCGGGGCAATAATTATCCCACAATCAATATGATTCAGTGCAAAAGTTCAGTCACTCAGATTAGCGGAAATATTTTATTTTTCCAAGATTTATATATGAGCACACGTTTTGTCCATGCTGGTGGTAAGCAGACATTTTAACGATGTGCTATTTGACAGTAAAAGGCGTTTCCTTAAAAAATATTTCAAACGATGAGGAT
>LYUA01000756.1:50634-61242 GCA_002093875.1 Calopteryx splendens
GTCTTTATATTCAAAATGATAAAATTCCACCACATCACGCCTGAAACTTCTCTCTTATATTCTTTCTCTGTTTCTTTTCTATAGTAAAATGAATGTCCTTAATTAATTCATTTTATTATCGAATTTGAAAGTGTTCGATTCAATTGGAAATTCCGTGAGTTATAAGTTATGTGGAATAAACCTTTGGTAGGCTGAAAGCCAATCAACTTTTGAAAAGATGATTTTGTTTAAGGGAATTGGGAAATTCATTGTGTTTTAATGGAGAGAAGAGTATGAGTATGGTGTGAGTATGGTAACCTCCGCTACCCCCCTGTTTGTCCCGAGCGCACTTTTCTACGCTCCGCCATAAGCCATAGCCATTCTCAATAATCAAACGAATTGAAACAGATGTACGATAGGACCAGAAATTCAATAAGGAATTCTATAATTTGGCATAGTTTATTTTTAAAAGACCCCTACGTTTAAGGGTTCGGAGTCCGGATTCTTCCAGGATGCAACATGTTGTAACTAAGCGTAGCACTTATTACGATCAATTGATAAAATGTGAACTGGAAAATGCATAATTATGTATTAAGCATAATTATTTTTAATCGTCTCTCTAAATATGTCTAAACATACGAGAATCTCGCGAAAATTGGATGTTTAATTTTAATTTTAAATACCTAAGGGAATGTTTAGAAGATAGCTGCTAGGGACCAAGATCCTTATCACATTACCTGCACCACGTAGAGGTAATGTGATATGGATCAATGGGTCATAATTAGAGAAGATGGTATGAATGGAAATAGGTTTGAGAGGTATTTATATTTTGGAATATGAGCATGAAAAAGAGAAGTATAAACAAGTTGATCTGAGCTAGAAATATATATCCACCAAGCCATAGAAGCTGTCAAAGAGATGAAGATGGTCCACGTCCGGGGACTAAATGTAACCCCACATATAGATTATTAAATCACCACAATTTGAAATTCAATTTTCAATTGGGATAAGTGAATATTAAACAATAAATATAATGCTTTAAAATTATGATACGAAGAACGAAGAGAACAGAATGGGAAATCGATGGGATCCAAAACAATAAGGAATCGTAATAAAATATTCCAATTCTGAGTTGATGGAATCAGACTCGCCAATTTCTATTCACGAAACGAACCTCGTCTTTCCTCTCGCCAGATGCTCGCATTGCCATCGATTCTCCCCGTAGGAGGAAATGGGAGGGTTGGGGAAGTGTGTTTCCTAGTGGTGTATTCGAAAAAAGAATCACCGCGTGACACAGTTTGGAACGCAGCCATTTGCCTCTCTTCGTTATTCGCCAACTTTTTTCACGAATCAAATACGTAATTACTTACAGATGGCCGCTGGATATTTTTTCCCGAATTATTTTTAAAATGCACACACAATTATAAAATTGCTTGAATATATTTTAAATTTGAAATATATAGTAAAAATGGTGTGTACCGATATCATGTACTCTGTTGCTCTAATGTTTTCTTGTGTTGCTCTAATGCTATCGAATGTTTTCAGTTAAACTAAGAGTGAAGTTCCATTTTCGAACTCTCCTTCTGTGATTTGCTTTCATCTCATCCGAGATTATCGATCCGAGGATTGGTTTGCAGCATCTCTCCAAGCTATTCTGAACACCCACAAATCATTTCATACATTCTAGTTTTTTTTGAGCAGACGTCTTCCTTCCCTTGCTTCTCATCATTCATCATTGACCATCCTCTGTAATTGGGCCGTCTTCCGTGTATGTTCACTTCAGTTACAGTCTTAAGTAAACTATTGTACCTCAGGATGTGTCCAATAGGTTTACCCTACTTCATACAACTATCTTCCTTCTCTTCACTAACTCTTTGTTCAATTCTTCAGTTTTGCTGTCTTTCAATTTCATATTCATCCATCCTCGGCAACAACACATTTGGATTTATTCTATTCATCTCTTTTGTGATCTCTCTCTCTCTGTTTCATGTCTCAGAGTACCAGAAAAGTTAAACTCGTTTGCTGCTATTATTTAATCTAGCATTTGCTTTTCAGATGGATTTACCATGTCTTGCAGTAGCTTCTAATATTCATGTTCCAACCCAAAGGTCAGTTTGGTAGGTGAGAGTAGAGCTAACACAGTACTAAGCCAAACAGCGTGTGAAATTCACACATCATGGTTGGGCGGGCAGTTGCTTTTCCTGTGTCACCTACTGTTTATCTGGTACCCGAAAAGTGGTGCACGGCCTGGGTGAAACCGATGGTGTTCAGAAGCGTCACTCGGAATCGACCCCGGGGCTTCCAGTTATAGTATCCCAGCACTCTTCCCACTGGACTACAACGCCCCTCGTTTAACAATAATAATGAAAAAAATCCTCCGCAAGTAATAAATTATTCGCAATTCCCCAGTTAGGGTAATAAATCGTTAATGCATTCTGGTGAAAAAAATTCCCAATTTTCACCAGATAATTGAAAATTTTGAGGTTGGCATATTAAAGATTGAGGCGATAGGCAACAAATAACTTTATTAAAAAACAGTCATTTGCTAATAGGTACTACTCTCTATAACTAATCTCAGATATTTTATTCTGATTTGGTTGATTGTGGTCCATTTCTTTGCTCAAGTAGTGTCTTCTCATTCTCAGCATGGAATGCTTGTTTTCCTATACTTTTTCAAAATGAGTCACGCAGTGTGTACTCAAGTCCCCCATTTTTGGATAATTTTTAATTTCAATCATCTTAGTCTTATTTTCTAATTTAATCACAGATTTTCCCGCATTCTCCCAATGACGTTGTTTATTTTGAATGTTTTTAATATGCGGTAAAGGGAATCATTTTACCCAGGAAATATATGGTGCTAATTTCAGTGGTGTATGCCTATATGTAATTATATGGACCTACAGTGTGTAAGCTATAAAAACATGTCTAACATGCTTGATGATTGTGGAAAAAACCTTTGGTAAGTATCCACCGTATTAATTATTTTCTATGCATGAGAATTGATTAAGTATAGGAATGGAAAAAAATGGTCATGTTTTCAAATTATTTTCAGAAATAAATTATCACAAATTCTTTTTCATAAATTGCTAATTATAGCCAAAAATATGAAAATATGAAATTTATGTGTGTGTAATGACAGTTTGTTAAAGAACATGCTAATCGGCTGGGCTAAACAGTTCAATAATCAAATAATCAGTTTATTTTGTGGTGTATAGATTGAAAACACTGTACATAAAGGTCTTTGAGCCATTTCTTACCCACTTCTTTCATAAGAAAGTGTTGTGATCAACACCTGGCGACGAAGCGTCTATCATGAATTGTTTTTGCAATGGTGGTGAAAAAGGAACTATGATTTATCTTAATGCGATATGAAATGTAGAGTTCACTGTTAATATTTTTATATGACTGCCAATGGTAAGATTTCTCAATAAAAACTATTGAATGTAGTCACATTCTAATTCTTTGTCTGGAAATTTAAATGGAATCTTACATCAGGCCTATTATAAAGATAATTGAAAACAATTGAATTCACCTCGAAAAGTTGGGTGATAGAATTCATTTTATACTCGTAGTTTGAAGAAAAGACTATTAAATGATTTATTTTTTGAGACAAATTTCTTATGAAGAAAAATCATAATTAGAATATCAAAATTAGAATATCTGATCAAAGTGTTAAAAATACTCTAAGCTTCAGTTATATTCTGCTGCCAATGATTACGGATAAGTTCTTGGAAAAATAATATTTGATCTAAATAATTTCATTCAGGGACATAGGATCTGAACACGGTTAATTGAGTCATACGAAATTCACTATCGATCTATGGGATACAATTGAAGAGATAGTGAGCACTCTGATAGTAAGTACAAGGTTGAAAACTTCATGTCACTGCAAATTTAAAAGGCTTTAAAAAATTGAGAAGTCACTTTGATGAGCTGAGCGATGGCAAGAGAGAAAGAGGTTCAAAGCATTGTTTACATGCAACGGATATCTGTGCATGATTGACAGCTTATCATCACAGCTGAACAGAATATTCCACAGAATAACGCTGATACCAGGACAAAAGCCTTGCATTTTTATCCAATTCGAAAAAGCCTGGCGTTAGGACGAATGTGGAAGAGTTTCAAAAAAAATTTTGATAATATTTCTATTTCATTTTCATCTCATCTGCTCTTACAAAATTCCATATCGTGTCTAAATGAAAAATGAAAGGCGTTTATCGCGATGTGAAATGCATTATCTTCAATCCGTCAAATATATTCTCTGCATGCAATTTGTCTCTAGTTACTCTGTCCTTCTAAATTCGATGAGTAACTATTTACGCTGTTCAGAGTACCAATTTCAGTCGTTGATGTCAAATGTATTTTCGCATTAGGTATTAGTGCACACGTTGCACCTTTCCACTTTATAAGACGTATTGAGTTGAAATGAACGTTATAGCTAAATAAGGTTTAAGGAAATAGAAAGGTGGTAAGTTCATTCCTTTAATTTAGACGCCATTCACTACAACAATAATTAAATGTTTCACTTTATAAGTTTTACGCATACTCTTTGGATAATTTTATTGAATATCATGACAGATGAATTAAACTGATATTCCCAAATCAATGAATGCTTACCGTTTTTATTCTATTAAACTAAAAATAAAACATTCACATTTATGGTTATGTAAGTTCATCAGTTTATCATAGGTTCCTTATTTTTAGCATAGGAACCTATAAATTTGCTTTTTTAAGGAGCAAATTAATGCAATCAACAAAAGAACAATGAAGTTTTAGTGAGCCGCTACTGAGATATGAGGCATTTCCTGTGCCTTCCGAATCGAATAAAAGCATCAGTTTAAGTAAATTACTAGATCCTTGCGATGAAATGAATGCTGAAATACTAAATAAAATTGCCAACGAATTTCAAATATACCCATATTTTCCTCCTGCTTCAGGTACTTCAAACTACTTTCAGACTGAAATCTCTTTTATGGAGGCTACCTCTCGAAAAGTCGCGAACCAAATTCATTTTGTAGTATTTTTCGGTCATCTTATTCTGTCATCCTTTCCGAGTTCAGCAGATTATTGCCTATGACTTCCCTTTGTTTCTCTTTCTATTCGTCGAAAACCATCCCGTAACTTGATTAGTATATCTCTCGGATGGATTGTGATTGGTTTTAAATGGTTAACGACCAATGCACCCCGTTGGATTCATCAGTGTCTTCAAGCTTAGCAATTAAAAACTAAGCTTATACAAATTTTCAAATATTGAATTATATTTCATATTATTTTAACTGTTTTGACTATGATAATTAATTTTTTCCCTCTTCTTTCTTTCCAGGAAGTGGACCTGATATGTCTTCTGGTGAGTCATCTGTTTTATCTTGCTTTAACCTCGTCAAATATATTATGTATTTAATTTGCGCTTTTCCTTGAAAGACATAACTTGTTCTATTATAAATTTTGAATGAATGTGAACGACGCACGTTGATCTCTTTATGGTTCATTTATTGCACTTATGCATTACCATTGCACTTGCATTCTTTTTGATAGGCAAAATTAGTGAACTAGCCTGCCTTCTTGATTTTAACTGCACCTGAATGTTTACACTTTATTCTCATTGCATCTCTATTTGTATGTATCTTTTACCTACGCCAAGGTCATTCACGATTCCCCAAAATAAATAATAAAATGTTAATACCCTTTACGTTTTGCGCTAATTTCTTTAGATCAGGGAGCGAGATCCTAAAGAAGTACCCCTTGCAGAAAAATTGTCTGCAGCCGTAGAATTTGCAATTCCCACCGATAGCATTTCACTCCATTTGAATTCACATCGACATCTGGTAACGAGGAAATAATTTCATTATTTTTTCGAAATAAATTCGTGAAACGACAAACAATTTTTTTTTGGTTGATAGAGAAGATTTGAAATTTTGGAGTTGGATGAGAATTCTGACGCGAATCCAGTCATTTATATTACTGTTTATTTAATTAGTTTAAATGCTGCGAGGTGATAACTATTCGTATCCGTAATATTCTCGCATAATCCTTAACTTTTCTTTCAAACTCTTCCCCTCCCACAGCCATTCTGGGAGGACAGTGGTACGCTAAGTTATCTTGCAATGCACCCTGATACACTCATTCAGAATTGCGCTCTTATTCATAGAATCCATTCATCAATGTAGGCCTGTAGACTCGGAGTGGTGAATATAAGAATGGTGACCAAGAATATACTTGGGAATCACCCTATTATTGGTCCTAATATTCGAAAAATGCATCTGCGCGTCAGAATTATATAAACTTAGTTCATCAAACAGTAGTGGCTAAATTTTTGAATAATAAATTGTAGGAAGAAAGATATCTGAATTTCATCTATAACTCAGAGCCCTACCTTCATGGAAAATATATTTTCCCAATTTTAGCACACAGAATGTAATATTGGTGCTGATGTTCTCGCTAGCGTGTGTCTTACTTTATAGCACTCAGGTAACTCTTTAACTCACTCTCTAACAAATAATTCAACAAACGTCCCTGAAGTGTAATGACTCTAATGAATACCTCTGGCAGGAGTCTCAAGTCCTTATTAAGACATAATCTGCTAGTGCACAGAATTTTTATTTTGCCCTGTGGATCTTAACAAACTCAACCTGCACGAGTGATAAATGATTATTCTGCTGACATTACTTTCGGATGGACATTTTCTCCGATCTGTGTCATGTATTCAATTATTTATGGCGTACGCGTGGTGGGTACTCTTTTCAATAAAATAATAATTAAGCTTGACTAATTAAATAAATGTCATCGTACCTGTCAAGTCGGCTGGAAAATACTTCTTCGCCCTCTGTCTCCCCTTAATCTCGATGACTCCTTCGCCGAACCTGGATCCGAGCAATGGATTTTTCTCTACATTTTTTCTTAATTATATTACCGTTCGTTAAAAAAGAAAGGCGAACTGTCCACGTGTCCTTGGAAATAAATAATTAACCTCCCTTCCTTTTTGTTAGTGGCTTTCTATTATCCATTTCGAGTAAAAAGAATAATAAAGGAATGCCGTTTCAGAAATGCTTCATTATGCCGCGTCTAATTTGAAGGGAGTAGAAAAAAAAATATGTGTACGTATGGATAAAAAAACACAGGTAATCCTACCCTCACCCTCTCTCCGTTCCGTCTCATTCTTTTCTTTCCTTGTTTTTCTCTCTCCCTCCCGTCTTCATAAATTTAATTACATGGCCCCGTGGCTGTGAAAGGGCCGTGCACATCTCTCTGCTCTCGCGGAGTCTCAAACGTATTCTCGGAGTGGAATCGTTAGGACGGGGAGGGAGGGGAAGGTGGATTTCGAGGGGTTGGACAAAGGGCAGGGGGAGAGGAAGGGATGCAAGAGGACGTCTTTATTCTGCGGGGCGAAATTGAGACTTTTAGAGAGACTTCTTTGCCATCAAACCTCTTTCTCACAAAAAACAATTGTCAGTACAAGAGTTGGCTCCGATGCAAGAAACGCCGCACTCCGTACCTACTCTCTGAGTGATGTTTGTGGGATCATAAAGAATTTTCTCCGAGTCATGTCCAAGATCATTTTCTTTTGAACAATTGAAGCGATGCCCAGCACGGAGACACGTGTGCAATGCGGCAGGGGAATTGATGAAAGACGAGGGCAGTTGTCTCTGAGTTTCGAGAAAACACTGAATAAAACATTAAAGAGGAAGGGGTACAGTGAAAAATAGTTGAAATAGGTTTTTTTCTTTTTCAATAAGTATGCAAAAATACACTCTATAAAGAAAATTATAACTATAGCACTGGAACAAAAATAGTGATTTATTTCATCATTTCGTCAGTGTCACTACTAATCAATGCTAATTTTGGTTTGTTCTCCATGCATTTCTCCTGCGACCTAACCTCTTCATGGCTACCTGTTTCTTTTCTTTCACGTCTTTCATCACTTATTCCATGTGTCTTATGTGGGGTCATTTGACTGTTTAAAAGATAGTAAATATTAGCGGATCACCCGTTGTTGAATATACATTTGTAAATATCGTTGACCGTTAAAACTAAAAATAATACACGGTATACGGCTAGGTGGATTATTCTACGCAAAAGTTTGAATTTTTAAAAATATATTTTTATCCGAAAGTTGTTTGGCATCCTTTGAGCACTTCGCAGGATTTGTTTGTTTGCGTACGTTGGATGGCTCACTAGATAATAAATGTTTAATATGTGGAGAGTGAGAAAATCGTAGGTGATTACAACATGGTGGCATTTTTAGAACTACTCAGGTTTTTTCAATGAGCAATTTTTCAAAGATGTATAGCTTTCAATGGATGGTTTGTTCACTGCTTCTACTGAATCAGTGAACAAACCTAAAAAAATGTCGTGACAATGTTGCTGAAGACCGATGGTCTGATTTTATGGTCTTCATAACGCACTCCCGCCCCATCGTTATTTACGCGATGGATGACGAATTTTCCTATCTTTGAGCTTCAGATCAACGGTAACCTGCAACGAAAACCGGGTAGTGCCCAATAAAATATGAGTGGAAGACAAAGTCACTTGTTTTAATCCTATTATTCAGACTTCGTGGCAAGAAACCTAACATAATGTGTTTTCTGACGTTCCTAGAAATCATTGGATCTGGGTCAAGTTGCGTCTATAATTGATCTAAAAGAGGAAATTGTGTGATGTATTTATTCAATCAAAGTTGATATATTTATAAAATGTCTCTATCGTGTACTAAATGTCGTGTAGATTGACTACTCTTTGTCTGACATCATTTCCTTCTTCAGTTATTCACACTTCCTTCATGTCGTCTAAAAAGCCTATTCTATTCCTCCCTGTACCCGGTTTCCCTCAATTGCTTCTTTATTACGACCAATAACATTAACATCTCAATACCTCCCTCATCCACTTCTTTTACATCCCTTGAATGCCACCTGGCAACTCCCTCTCTTTCCCGCGCCATGCGCAAAACTCTGTTGCTCGTCTGTGTCAAACTTATTTCCTCGTTCCTGCTCCATGCACCTACATCTCAAAAGCATCTAATCTATGCTCATTCTTTTTCCAAGGTTTGGGAAATACTGTTCACAGAAACGAAACCCATAACGCGTGAGAAGGAAAGACTCCGCCCTTCACGGCTTCACTTTATAAAATCAACTAGGGTCGTGGGTGGGAGTGTTGAAAGGATCGGAGGCACGGAGGAAGTCGTTGTGGAAAGTGAATCGATGGAAATTTGATCATCATTTAAGAACATTTTCCAAAAATCTTAATGGGAAAGAGGGCATTCGGTTTTCGTGGTTTGGAGAGGTTAGCAAGGACACGAGAGAATAGATTCCGGTCTTCCTAAGCAACGAAATGAGTGGGAAGATCTTTGGGAGTGGGAATGATTGTTGGTGGCATTGGAATTTAAGTTTTTATTTTTGGAAGGTTAGGTAGGACTTCATTGTAGCTGAATCGAGTTAAATGAAGCAAATTATAGCTGACCCGGAGGTAAAAAAAGTGAAAACAGCTAGAGATTAGCCGATTGGTAAAAAGAATCCTGCAATAGAACAATGTCAAGATTCGTCATAATTGGTCATGATGAGTTTTCATGTTTAACCATTGAATTCTATAAATAAAAAGGGATGACAAATATTTCTGACTTCTCTTGTGGCCATTGATTGCCACAAAAAAACAGTCTATTAGGTTTCTGCCGCTAGGTGGACTAAGCAGTTAGTTTTGCGACTACAATGGAGAAAGGGAGGCGATCTTGAAGTGGCTATCATGTGTCCTGTCTGGTCTCCCGAAGAGATTATATTAATTTTGTTTTCCTGACGAAGAGAGGTGAGGGGTGATGATCAATGGCAAACCATAACCTTTACAAACCACTCTGTCCTTACAATAATTCCTCTTCACTGGAAGCAGTCTCTCACAGAGATTTCGCGTACCGAAATACCTCTTTTGGAGCGGGAGCGACTTGGGATGAGTTTTAATTATTACACGCGGCCATGAGTGCTCGTCTCATACTCCCTCTGTCCCGCAGTCGTTTTAATACGGCATCCAGCCGTTGGATGTCACTCCTCCGCGTAAAAAGTGACACGGCGCGAGAACGGTAGTTATTTGTGGACTGGAGAGACACAAAAGAAAAGGGCATGGGAGAGAAGGGAATTCACGTGATGCGTCCGCCATTTTAAAATTGACTTCTAAATTAATTCTCCCTGCCTCCTTTGAAATTCTCTCATGAGCCGCTTAAGCATAACTGTATTCTACCGACATTAGTCAGAGAGAGAAAGATTACTTTCGTGTTCTAAAATCAGGGTTCTCCTGTCAGCGCCTATCTAAAAAATGGCGTTGTGAGGCGTTTGTATGTTGTGCTCTTCCAACCAGATAGGATATTTTGATGGAATCGGTAAGACTAATAAATAAATTTCCTCTTTTAAGGGCTAATCACTGATGCACTTTTAGACCCCGCCTAACATCACTCTTTTTAAACGGAAGAAAAGGATTACAATAAAAAAACCTTTATTTTTTCTCTACTTCATGCCGCCCAAAATACCAAACATTTTTCATTCTCTGTCTAGCTCACCTAACCTACTGACCATCTCCAGAATCCTTTTGCTTCTAAATGTCTGAAAAATCCACAGTGAAAAAATCATTCGCCTGAACCGGGACTCGAACCCG
>LYUA01000756.1:81928-92395 GCA_002093875.1 Calopteryx splendens
TAAATGGTGGGGGGGGGGGGATGTGCGGCATAGAATTCCCCCTCTACTGCTCAGAAGTTTTATTCGTAAATGGTGATAATAACTCAGTCGGGGAGGCAACTATTTTATGGCCAATCAGCGACCAGCTCAAGCAGCGGCTTCGATGCCCATCTATCGCATAAATTGCGACGCTATGATGGTTGTTCTTAAGCTAATATACCATTTCATTTTTTTAATGTGGCTTTGTTTTTTGCTCCATTCTTAGCAATTGGTAGACACCGGTGTACATAACACGATAGAACGAATCATAACGGGGTAAGACTCACTCGCTGAACGGTGACATATAGTTAACCAGACATTTGTAACATGATGGTGCCGAAAACTTTTGGAAAGGATTGGTCGCTCCTAGTCCCTTGGGCCGTGGATGCCAGCTCATTAATTAATCCATTTGTAGGTGTTTGTAGCATTTCGGAACGAAAAACAGACCAATCCATTGGGAAATAGTAAATATGGTGATAGACGAAGAGCCTCTCAGTTAGTAGAAGTAGTAGCTACGTACTACAGTATGCCATTAATATTATTTTTAGGAAAATTATTAGTAGAACTTTCCACAACAACATAAAATATATTAATGGTGGAAAATTGGAGGTATCAGAAGAAATCTCTAACATTCGTGGTCTGATTTTTGAGGTTTATTATGCACTGAATTCAGATTTATGTCAATAATCAATAACTTTTATCATATTGGTCTTCGTTCAGCCTCAGTAAACAATCCATTTGATTATCATCTTAGAAGCAATTTTACGCATGATCCATGTTGATATTCCGACATTCTAAATTTGAATTTAGCTTTGTAATTATACTTGTGTATACAAGATCACCGGTATAGCCATAGGAGAATTTGGATTACGTAGTGGTGTCTTACGATCATTAATTGTAAAATAAGTGTAGTGGGGAGAAAAAGGAGAGTTAGGGGAAAAAAAGTACTTGTAAATTCAACGAAACCTGGACTCAGGTTAAATTGTATACTGCTGACATAGTCAATTGGATCTTCTGCGAGCTATGGCAACTGAACTGTTGACTAGGAGACTTCGAGGGTATTGCGTCATACTCCTTGGTTATTAATGGGGGAACTCTGATGGTGATGACGGGCCAGAGTTTTACTCAAGTGTTGAAGGAGTTCTCATGTGGCATAAGATGGAAGTGATCAGCGGATTAGGGATTAGAATTAAGGAAGATGAAAGAGAGATATGAGGATAAAAAGGATGGCGTAGGACATCACAGAATAAGAAAGAAAGAGGATCGTTGAAGTGATAAAGCCACCTTCATGAGGAAAAAATTGATGTGATAATTGATTGATAATTCAGTGAGTTTTATTTTTCCCACTTATCGCGTAACTTCTGCTCCCCTTATACCACAACTCAATGCATTAAATTTTACTGAATAGTTTGAAGTAAAATCAAAAATACCATAAATACATGCAGCGCATATTTTTACGCATGTTTGTTATTAGTTTTGTTGTAACGCCAATCCCTGCAGGCTAAAAGAACAGACTTTGTTCTGTAGTTGTAATTGGACGGTCGGCACGAGATAAAAGAAAAGTATGAATCGTGTTATACTGAATAATGAATTTATTGACCGTTTTTGAGAATTAGGATTTTTTATACGGTTGATGGTCACGAAGTATCGTTCGGCAAAGGTGACGCTCTCACTGCATTGGGTAATTTAATTTTATTACGTTATTTGTTACTCAGTGGTGTTTGACGCATTAAATATCACCGATTTATTTATGATTGGAGCAAAAAAAATTAAAACATAAGGTTGCAAAACTAGCGAGCGATATAAACGAAAATCGCCATTATCCCATCGCAAGTCATATAATGTGCACCTCTAGCGTAGCGGACAGTTGAATGGCCGGATACCACTAGCCAAACTTCGCTGATTTAATTGTTATATATTAGGAATACTCATAGTAAGGTTATGCATTTGGGGAAACAGTTTTCTCTAGTTCTCCTCCCAAAGGGAAAAAAAGGAATCATGGCATTGAGTTACGATATCCTAGAGTACAGGAGGCGGTTAGCGTCGTTAATCGGTAGAGCACTTACAAGATTGTCTAAACTTGCCTTACCCATTTTTTTCCGCTCAAATAAGTTCCGTGAAGACTGAATAGGGATAGGTTCGGGGCAAATGTGCTCCCAGAGCGTGCCGTGCGGGCGGCCCGGAAAATAGTTACAAGTGGGATTCTGATCTTTCCATCCCCCTCCTCCTCAGGTTGTCGGTCTCTTTGGGTCGGGTCTCCGGGGATGCGAATAGCGGTCGCCCTGGCAGCCGTCGTTCTCATCCCCATGGCCCTCGGGAACCTGTTCCTGCACCTCCCCGCCGGCCGGCCCCGGGCCCCGCACGGCTCCCCGCTCGTCAACTGGCCCCGGGGGGCCAAGAGACCCCCGGACACGCCGACCCAGCGGAGGAGGGACGCCCCCTCGGGGGAGTCGAGGGGCCCGTAGCGGCGGAGCGCCAGGGCACGCCCCGGGCGCTCGCCCCGCAGCAGCCCCGAGAGTGCCGAGGTCGTCGCCCGCGCCGCGTCTTGGTAGGTTGACGTCCACGGCGGGGGAATACCTCTCCCTCCGAAGTGATGTTCCGGCGAGCGCGTGTTGAGCAGCAGACAGTTCTATCAGCTGAAGTGGGCGGGGCGATTGTGCTCAGACGGTCGCTGAAGAGAACGGGTTGCTGTGCCCTTCCCGAAGGAATCTTCTCGGGGTCTGTGTGCAGTGGAAGATGCTAAAAAAATGGGCCAATGAGACTTTTTGGGTGGTGTATGGAAAGTTATTTGTTACCGATGTTCTGAAAAATGCTTTTATCTTTGTAACGAGAGGGAAATGTCATCCCTGTCGAAATCGAGTTGAGGAAATGTGTTGTCTTTATGAGCCGAATAATTAATGGGTGCGACTTGATATGTACATTACTGTCGCAATAAACCAAAAAATGTTAATTGTACCATATTCCTATGCGCGAGGATATTGTTTAAAAGTACGTAGGTAGGTACCTATGACCTTTGTTAGATACTTCGCACTTATGGATTTTGTTCTGACTCTGTAGATAACCAGGAAAATGGAATAAGGCAATGACAGCGGATATAAGAAGTGTATCATGTATTGTTAGAAAAGAACAACCTATTTCCAGTGGCATACTCAAAAGAATCCTTTATATTACCTCTATGTTTGTTAGCTAATGTCAGAAAACATAACTGGCAAATGGGTATCAAAAATGACTCCAAGCTTTTTAAATCATCATTAAATGATTGTATATGTATCCACAGGAACATGAAAACTGATGGAGAGCTATATCAGATCATTATTTTACGAATATAAAATAGATATTCAGGATCCTCACTTCAATGCCATCAAATGAATTGTAGCTGCATTTTTCTCGCAAAAGACTCTCGTAAAAGTTGACTCTTCATTGCCCTTTGGCGCAACGAAGAGGGTTTCTGTATCCGAGGGTAAATTCATCTCCAAAACTGCATTTCGCTGAGAGCACTAGGAGTTAAATGTTCGCAACTAAGAAGTTCTGACGTTGGAAATAACCTAGCGATCGTAAGATGTGGGTCTCGACTTAAAGGTGTCAGGTAACAATGAGTTTAAGATGATTTATCAGTTTCACCGTTCATTAAGGTGAAACTTCCTCACAATTAGACGTAGATTAATTATCCAAAACGGAAACTGCCTAGTCTTTGCCATAGCAGAAACTTAACTAATGAGCATTATCTATCATTCAATTTCTGGGTGTCAGTGGAAATTCGTAATAATACGTGGAGTACTCTCATTGATACTAGTTGCTTTTCCTTTTTTCCAGTTTCTTCCTACGTTTTATTTAATCTGCATCTGCATCTACAATCTAATCGAAGTCGTGTGTGAACTTAATTGAAATATTTCTTATTGGCGTAACTAAATGTTAGTTACGTCTTTCGTTCGAAGGTTATTGTTATCTTCATGCTCCGCTGAGAAGCTCCCAAGTGCCACGTCAGTTGCGAAAGATGGCTCGAAGTTCTGAGTCAATAGGGCGGGGTCTTGCAGGTATGGTTAGTCATCAACCGTAAAAAGATGAGAAAAATAAGATAACTGTAAAAAGAAAAAATGCATCATGTTTATAAGTTTATTTCCATATAAATGTTCTGTGATCAGGTGTTGTAAAAAGAAAAGCAATCTGCGAGGGTCTGTGTGAATCTGTGCTTTCGGCAGTGTATCTCTCCTACATTGTCTCTTTATTGTATTGCCACAATACTATTTGGTCTGTGAATTGGTGCGGGACTTATCCTGTTCCTTCAATGGAGGAAATAACTCATGTAAGGAAAATATTTATTTCCAACTTCCACCTTCCAAACAGAGTTACGTAGGCCAAATTGATACATAATGGAAAAAAGTTGAAGCGATGATAAAGAATATCATTCGCATTGGTCGTCTGCTTATGAAGAATGTTTAAATGACATCCCTTTCCCCATC
The DNA here is from genome assembly GCA_002093875.1 of Calopteryx splendens. NCBI lineage: Eukaryota > Metazoa > Arthropoda > Insecta > Odonata > Calopterygidae > Calopteryx > Calopteryx splendens. The sequence continues at coordinate 86,407 of LYUA01000756.1, forward strand.
AGCGAAAAAAAACTCCCTTGATCACTTCTCGATCTCAGAAATAACCTCTGTTTGGCGCCTCTAATCATCAACAATAATATTTAACAGAATACGGTACTCGATATGAAATTAAATAATAAAAAAGGAGGTAAAATAATCTATTCTGTACGAGTTCTGAATGAATCGAATCCCACGAAAAATTTAATTGAATACTTGTTGCCGAAGAAGTCTTTCAAAATGGGATTCATCATTATCTAATGAAATTAACTTCTCTGTAGTAGATGAAAATTCATGAACTCATACCGTTAAGTTAGTAAATACGTCGGCTATTATTCGCACTGGAAATGCCATAGCGTTTTATGAATATCCATTGAGTGATTAAGAGTTACGATGAAGCTATCTTTCATTTCCACTCGATTGGTTCATTGACGAAAAGTAATCCCTTATGACAATAAATAAAAATCGAGTTTGGTCCAATGAACAGAATAAATCCATTAGGGAATCGTGAAATATGATTTTTTTCATTTGTTCACTGGGGTGAATGAGTATAAATAAAAATAATTCGTTCATGTATAGATATCTTTTCGCATAGTTTATTTTTATATTTCTCAATCTCATTATGATTTCGAATTCATAGCGCAGTTGAGATAATACATTTTTTTGATGTTATTAAAATAAAAAAAAACAAAGAAGCATTTAAATGAGGAGATGAAACTAATCAATCAGCAGTTTAATCTTAAGTCAACGATGAAAGAAACAGCAGGTATGGGATTGAATCCATGTGATATTCCCTTCTTAATTATTTTTCATCAACCATTCTCTCTATCGTGTGATTTTTTGAGGCACTTCGCGGTAGCATTTAAGGAGGTAGAAGTGTTAAAAGATTTGGAATAACAGCAAGAAAAAAAAACATATAAAGTGCCTCAGAAATAAAATCAAGATAGATCCATAGCATGGAAAGGCCCATTCGTAACCACGTTTCACAATATCATAAATGAGTTGTAAATTACCTGTTGAATAATTTTCTCTCAAGGCACTATTGGTCCACGAAATTGTTTTTTTGGAATTTCTTCAAAAATCAAAGTAGATTAATTACCTTTGACATAATCATGAGAAAATTTTGATGTTTAAATTACGTTTCAATCTCAGTATTTTAAATTCCAAATTCTGAGCTTAAGAATGAATTATTCAGAAGAATTGACATCAATTTTCTTCATATTTAACTTATTTATTTTGCATGAGGATTATTAAATGATTCGCTCGAAAAAAAACTTTTTCATGTGGGTGTATGGTGTAGAACTCTTTTAATAGATTTTTTCCGTATCTATCGATGATTTGTGCTGAAGTGCGAAAAAGAGAAAACGTGCAATCTATTCATGAAATGACAACTTTCCACGACTTAAATTAGTCTAAACTTTTTCATAATACGTGATTACGTCCCGTTGAATTACAGGAGCTAAGGGCATCTTAAATCAAATTCACTCAACCTTGCGGTCAACGCGAATACGATTACTTTATGGTTTTACGTAGGTATGCATTTCCCTTTTCCATTTTATAATACATTGGAACGGGAATAGCTTCAGAAATTGATGACGGACAATGGCAAAGACTTTCTAAGCTGGGCCGCATTGCATTGCATTCCGTTGAGAGAGAGAGAGAGAGTGAGAAGCATCATTATGTATCTATCTCCTTAATTGTTTGAATGCTTGCTGAAATTAACACATTTCGATTATCTTAGAGGATCATTATAGTGCAAAAACTTCAACCAATCGACCGTCTCTTTGGGCGCATGACTTAAAAGAAAGGGTGATGCATAGAAAAGAGTTTGTTACACACTGGAAAATATATACCAAAACAAGTATGAGTATATTGCCATTGCAATTGGAATCTTCAATGCTCACCAGTCATCATATTGCATCGTTCACCTGCCATTAAGTGGCGAAACAATTAGTAAGCTTAGTATCTACAATGAAACAGAGGGGTATGCACAGATTTGATATTGTGAAATTTAAAATTAAATTGCCTTAAATATACTGTGTTTTGGGCACGATCTATTTAAGCATCCAAAAGAGGGAAATAAAAATCAAAGCCCGTCAATTCTTTCCTAAAATCTATTTTAACGTATTCGTTACAAAAGGTGTTCCTTGAAACTTCATTTTTCACTCATTCACGTTCCGCAATAGGGGAATAAGTTAAGCATAGATGAAACCTTTAAAGCTATCAGATTCCAGCTTTGTGAAATCAAATGACCAAATGGCTGAGATCTATTAGAAAACCATGAACTTTTTCAAGTAAATATTGTGGAATCCAAATGATCCCTTGATCTTTAGGTGATCGTCGTGTGAAAGGACACTGGAAAAGTTTTAAATGCTGGACGTCTTTAAGACACTGAACAGTTTCCATAAGGCGGAAATACTTAGGTTACCCATTCTTAGGGTGTGAGCGGTTGTTTAATGAATATAAGATAATTCTCGCACCAACATCTAATGAGCGTGAAAGTATCCACGAATTTATCCAACGGGATGTTGAGCCGAAGACAGTCTTGCTCCGCAACACTGGCTCGTGAAGACGCCAAAAGTTGTACGACACCTTATAAGAAGACAAGGCGCCCCCAGCGCATGTGCCGAGGCAAATTTCCAACGTGATTACTACAACCGGCGGAGGACTACCGTTGCTACCGAAATTTAATGCTTACCCGCATCACCTCATGTTGGCTTCTCAACTTGTTTGTCTTTTACTGGCGGTGGTTTTTTAAAAAGTTATTTTTACTTTTTTTGATTGCTAGTCTGAGTGCAATCAAAATTTCTTTTCTCGCTGACCTCATCACTTCCGAAAAAAGGACGTCCTCGTATGATCGAGCTCCTTAAGGAGTGGTATTGTTTTCGTTGAAAATATTTACCATCTTCCCCTTTTCAAAACCTCATAAATGTGCCTCTTTTGAAAGCCGAGTCGCCCTCTGCAAAAATGACGCATTTAGCGATGCCCACGATCAGTATCACAATTTCTTAACGCAGGAAATATTTTTTTTCGTCGTGGTTTCCACCGTGGATCATTGGCGCTCAGCGATTGCTCCTAGTTTCCTGAAAAAAGGCAATGCGTTTGCCCACCCGGTCCGTCAAAAATACTTCAGTGCTTCATCCAAGATCTCTAATCAATTTTTGTTTCGATCATTGTTTTTATCCCACCAACGAAAATCAACGGTAACCTCTGGCAGAAAAATCAGGGTGACGACAAGAAAATTCACGTTACACAAAGGTTAACCGAGTATGAATGTTTGTATAGATTAATTGTATAAAATTATTGGCAAGGAATGGTGGTTGATCATGTGTTTTTTTCTTATCAAAGAAAAGCAAATGGAACCGGGAAGCACGCAATGATTTCCCAAAATTTTCAACAGAAACAAAGCTTTGGATCTTGCCATTTCTTATTATTCTGCGTTTTAATGAATGTATATGTATGTTTATGTGCTACGTGTGAAATTTCTTTCGCCGTCATATTATTAACCTTGAATATTATTTGACACGCTTGCTTGATTGGAGGGTCACCTCTGGAGTGGTTACTGCCGGTTTTAGGACTTCGAAAGTGCAATGGAAGTCCTAAAAGGCAAAGGTGAAGAATGGCCCAATGTGAAACTATTCTACATAGGTATGCAATGTTCATCTTAATGAACTGTGTATCAATGTAAAGGTGTGTGTTCTTATCCATACGTATCCCTGCCCGAGCGAATGCTTTGGTTCGTTTTATGTAAGCCATTGCTTTCGTTGTTATTAAATGAGGAAACTTCTATGGTTTGTTTTCCATGATGGGCAACCCTTGTATGTACATACGAAAAGCTGCTCTTTTATTATTTTTAAATTTGGTTTTTATTGGTCGCGAAACAGGGTAAAAAATGAAATAGACTATCCCTTGAATTGATAAAAATGTTAGAAGAGAGCTTATTGGTTGATATGTAAATAAAATGTTTGCCTGCATGAGGGGACGACGCTGGTTTATATGATAATACTACTTTTAAATGGTAAACTGGGCATTGATTTTATGATAAATGTGGTTGAAAAATATTTTGCCTTTTTCCCATGAAATCCTATTATATGTGTCGGTATGGTTTTTGAAAGATGTGTGTGAGAGTTTTGAACTGCGAGAATATATGGATGCATGTAGACATTGATCCATTAAAGGTGTGTTTCTATTAATTACATTTTTTATTTGTGACTACCCTCATCTCCCAAAGCAGATGGATCATCGTAGGCTCAGTATTGGAAGTGACTTCCAGCCTCCCACCAACCGTAATGGACCACAGTTAGGAGGAAAATGCGTAATCTTGCCGGCCTTCTTCGTTTGTTGTGCAATGTGGTATCGATGACTAAACCGAGCGTCTATGTTCCTCCTCAAGCAATCCGGCAATCCGGATATTACTGAAATGATATAGTTTTTTTCCATTTTAGCATTTTTAATCAAATTTATTGTAATAAACAAATTTTATTTTAAGGGGACCAGTCCTTTTGCGCAAATGTATTTGGATTTAATATTTGGTTAACAAAAACGCGGATTTCATATAAAAAGTAAAAACACGAGTAGTTAACAGTAGCTCAAAATGAAGAACTATGAAGATAGGGTTATTCCTGTTAACGGTAGCCATGAGATGGTGTTGAATTTCTCCTACCACCAATTTACTCACGCGGGGGAAATAGCTTCTGACGCTTTTAATGAGCTAACTCAGCAATTAACACCTTGGGCCAGAGTTTGTCTTCAGATTCAAGGTAAGTAGTTTTTGGACGGTACTTACCATATTTGTATTTATCTCTTGACCTTTTACGGGGTCCTACCCAGACACAAGCCTTTTTTCCCAAAATTATTATTATTTTTATTTTTTCATTCTATCCCCCTTTAATGCTTCCTACCTACTTTATTCTCTTACTTCCAATTTTCCTATGCCCCTCTCCCTTTTGTCTTCTTCAAACTTCAACACCCCAATACCACTTATTCTCTCCTCTCTCCTGACTTTTCAGAAATTTACATTGCAACGTCTTGTCTCTCCCAAAAAATTTAAAATTTAGATGTTAGTTCTTTTCTATATCCGACTTACGTTTTACTTTCATTACCACTCCCGAATCTCACATGTCTCCAAACTTCGCATATTCTTTATCCTAAAACGCCATCTTATGGAGTCGTATAGCGCTTTTTTATAGATCTTTACTAATAAATTTTTCGTTTTTGGTTGCCTGCACTTGTAATAGCTCCATCGTTTTTGCAAATTTTTCTTCAAAAAATGTGAATTTTCTCCCACTGTCCCTACCACCAAGCCCATTTTCTTCACATGTGTGAACTTTTCCACGTATGCTCATTCATTCCTTCCCATTTTCCTGTCTAAATTTGCATACCTACATCTTGTGAATGGCAGGATCATCATGTGGTTATCTACCGGTCAAGGTATATTTCTGATGGACACAACCCTACAGTAGCCAATTTCTCATTTCTGCATACTTCATCTGCCTCCCTTCACTCCTTCCAACATGCCTAACCTTTTCCGTCCTCTCCCTCGCTTACCCAGCATTCTACCCTCTTATCACATTCTTCAGCAATCCATCACCACTCAGAACGCCCTGCATCCAATGTTACTGCTTTCTTTGGATTTCTCCCAAGAGTCTTCTTTCCTCACCTACCATTCCTAACACTTCTTCGTTGGCTTTCCTTTCTATACATTTCACCTTTTCCATCCTTCTTTACACCCACATCTCAAAATCCTCCAAACTACGCTTCTCATCATGCCTCAACGACCAAGTTTCCAAGCAAAACTAGACTCCATATTACTAGTCTCTTCTATACATCCTGGCCTACGGTCCTTGTCATCAATTTTCTCCTCCTCGTAAAGGCCTCCTTACCTAATGCGATTCATCTACTAATATCACTACCACGTTGTCCACCTTCCTCCAAAATGCTGCCTAATAGCTATAATGTTCAACCTGCTCAAGCTTATGCCCTCCCACTTTAATGCTTATCTTTGGTTTCTTAT
>LYUA01000756.1:221112-232735 GCA_002093875.1 Calopteryx splendens
ATAAGTATGTTGTGGCTACGCTTAAACATTGGCAACATTGTATTAATTCATAACCTGTTACCTCGCATCACATCTTTGTGGTGTAATTAACTTTTCCGAATCAATTTACCTCCTATATATGAATAATATCGCAAACCTATAAGGAATTTAAAATGGACTACTCGAGTGGAATCCCAAATTTTTTTCTGCGGAAAGTTCTGCGGAAGATTACAGTCTATTTGGTTGAGAGAAAACTCAATAACAGGAGGTTATTCCGCGAAAGATTAACGTCTGATATATATTTTTAAATTATCAAACTATTTTCACGGAAGGAGTTGTAAATAGCATAAAATCGGTGATGCCTTTGACATGAAACAACGTTTCCTTTGAATTTAATTTTTTCCCACGTGGCTCTCGCTTCCCTCTCCACTTCCCCCAATCTCTCTCTCCTTCCCCATCCTCTACCTTCCCTATCCCCAACTAGCCATTCATCCAGGCCCGCTTCCTTCCAACCAGACGTCCGAAGGGGCGAACCCGCCCTATCCATCCCCCTGGGGTGGGAGGGCGAGAAGGCGATGACGACGCCTCCTTTGGCATTCCATCGCCGTCTCCTTCTACGTTACGCCCAGCACCTTCCCACAACCCCTTCTCCCCTTCAAACCCTTCCCGCGCAACACCATTTTCTTATCTCCACACCCCAAAACTTCCACCGACCACCCACCCAAAAGGCCAACCCCTCTCGCTCAAACTCCCCTCCGAACTCAAACTCCCTTCATCCCCACTTCTCCATTTCCCTTCCCCACCCTCATTCTTCCCGGAATATATATTCAAGGCGGCAGTTTTCCTCCACGCTCTTTCGAGCAAACCACCGACACAACGTCTCTTTGTACTCCTCTCCCCCGCTTCCCCTCATAAGGAGGAACAGTTTTTTTCCATACATATATTTATATATTATGCCTTTTTAAGGCTCTGAAGTCTCTCTCTCTCTCGCTCTCTCTCTCTGTTTATTCGTTTTCATGTCGCTTGCCAATTCTCCCACGCCCGTTCCACACTCCCTTCTCACCCTCTCGTTTCTCTTTTTGTCGGCACCCTTCCACGAAAAGGAAAGGCAAGTATTATTCCTCCTCGGCGCCCGTCTCGCTCCACCTCCTCACTCGGAGCGTTTTCGAGCATTTCAATAAAGGACGAGGGGAAGGGAGGCGTGTCGTGGATGAGTCGGTGACAGATACGGAGAGGCGGAGAAAGAGACGACCATGGTTGGCAGGCGAAAGGAAGTGCAAGGTGGCAAGTGCGGTTCGCTTAAGGAAGGACACCTGCATTTGTTTTCATTAAAATGTTGTCTTCCACAGGGAGATGTCGATTGACATTGAATTCGACTAGAGCGGCGTTGTCCAACAATCCGTGTCGTAGGCATGGGTGGGGGAGGCATCCCTTCCATCTCCAATTTCTACCCCACCCAGTATCGCCGAAAACCGTGGACTTTGAAAGTTAATTTAAAATGGGGGGGGGTGAGATGTCTTGGCCTGGTCATAGTGACGTGGATGTCTACAATGTCTGCAATCCTGCCGTTTTGCACAGAAAAAAAATATTTAGTTTCGATAATTTAGAAAGCGAAAATTGTCACGAAACATTTTCTTCCCAATTCACAATGTCAAACTGTTCTCGCCTCCATCTATGCATTAGTATTTGCATATAATATACCGTGAAACATCACGTTGAGGATAAGTTATTGTTCATTATTTAGCTATGGAATATTGAATAATTTAAATGCAATACTTCGCACGATGCATGTGCGAATAAACGATGGCTTCAAAGTGCTAATATTTGGCACTTATATTTTTTGCAGTTTCTTTGCCATAATTTTGACAGGGTATTGTGCATGTATAGAGCATACTGTTAATGACTTCGGGTTTTTTTTCGGTCACGTAGCATCCGTTTAAGCGTTTTACCCTTCCTCCGAAACCCTATCACCCTGGCCGCGTTAATTCCCTATGAAGTTGAAACTCGTATTAAATTCAGATGAGGTGTTTTATTGGGCGAAATTATATTACGACACATTAGAAGTTATTAGACAATTATAACAGTTGGATCAATGGGAGAACGTGAGGACAGAGCATGGCGGCTTCTCGGTACGAAGTCTTTGATTTGTACACAATAACGGTCTTACATCCGCACTCTTGAGTCCCTAATGCATTTTTTAAATTTTTTACTCGCAAATGAGCGTCGTATTTACCCACGCGTGGGTGGAGGTGTATCTCCCATTTGGCGTAAATTCACAAATTCATCTCCCATCAAACTCCGTTATCAACTTCTGCGCTTCCTAGTTTGCCCGATCCATGATTCCTTGTTTCGACCCACGCAACCCCTCTCAGGCACCTGACAAATCTCTAGACAAGTTTCAACGGTTTTTGATTACATAATAAGGTAAATATATGTTTTATAGGGTGAAAGTAGGTTGTAAGTTAAATTTTAACAGTTTCCTGAGCTAGAACCAAGGCGCTCCACTGCTAGATCACTCTGTCGAAGGTAGTGCGCCATATCGCAGCCTCGATTCCGAGTTTCCAGCCAGAATTTCCACAGTTGTTTGAACATTCCAAATTACCTGCCTCTCTCTCCGTCCTCAAATATCCTCGACATCAAGAAATTTTCATGCTTATTTTCATCCTACAGGATTTATTCTTAGAATCACAAGCATTTTCAATGCTTTTTCAAGATGTTCTGTTATTCCCAAACTTAATATCATACTACGATTCCGAAGTATCATTACCACACATAATCATCACGATATTACTTAATATACTACATAATTGCATTTATTTTGCGACTCGTGACCTACTAAACACAATTGGAAAATTAAAACTCACCTGGAAAATGGAATTTGAATGAAAAAGATCCCTCAAAAAACTTTCGGTGCCCTAAGAATTGGGCAAACCACACTCCGTATCAAGTTTTCGCTATTTCATCACTTTCTCCTCATATTTGCTGCACATTATTACTTTTATAAATTTTGATGGTAAGATAATCACAAAAAAAATGCCAAACGTGTTTGATGTAAGCAATGGTCTAATTTATGTGATATTCAGCAAAGTAGAGTACATTTGAAGGTTTATATTTCAATAGTTAGGTGTTTTAGGATTGTAAAACGGAAAATAAGTTTTGGGTGTTCCCGTATAGTTACGTTTTCATGAAACTGGCGCAAACTTCGCCTTTATGGAGGCATTCGGTCCATCTGCCACGTTCTTCCACCAAGGACGTCGGAATTGGAGAGGAAGTGCCCGTCACATATCCCCTGACCTTCATTTGGTGGCCTCATTGTGGTTAGTCGCGCAAAGGGCAAGTTTGCTTAAAGCCTTCAGCTTGGGTTACTACCCTACAACATTGAAATTTCCGGACATAAAATGGAACGTCGACTTGTTGAATAGATTGAATTTTTGGGTCTCGGATGTAATGGGAACATAAAATCTTTATATTTTGTCTACTTCTTGCAGTAAGTAATTTTATTTCCGGCATTTTCCCATGGTTTACTAACGCAAGCAATCCTCTCCAAATTAATCTGGCCGGCCGAGTTTCAAAGATTATCATACTGTCATGAATTGTTAGTGTGATTCCTAAGATGTTCTTATATAATTCACGCTCGAAAAATAATTGTTTTGTAATTTGGAGTAAATGATGAACGCAAAATATACATTTGCTGGTATCTTATGCAATTAGGAACTAACTATGAAATAACAGAGTTATAATTGGTTTGTGCCATCAAAAGGTTTTTATTACATACCTACAACCCACGTGGTAAGCATCAGTAATGTGTTTTACATTTTCATATTTTATTATATTTTATGAGGTTTGATGAGACATGGGGGAGTAGTGAGATTTTCGTAAAGAAGATATAATCGAAAAATTATCCTCCTTGATCGAATGCACCTGTTTCGATTATAATCGAAAGAGAGATAGTGGTGACACATGATAGAGTGGCGGTTTAGGTTAAAAATTCTCAATCCCTCAGGAGTATTAATATTCAAGTACCATTACCGTCATTAAAACGACATTAGTAAGTGTGAAAAATGGAAGGGACGCATGTAAATGTTTTTCCCTTTCTTTTTTGGGAAAAAAAATTATTTACTGGCTGTACCAGGTCATTCTTTTTATTCAATTTTCTGCTTGGTTAGCATATTCCGAATAGTAACCTAATGGTAGTTTTTCATTACTTCTGTATATGGTCTAGAGTTTGGGTTAACTAGTCTGTCTTTAATCAGATTTTTCCCCATAGGTAAATTTTAAAAATCCATGCAGTTCCCTAAAGATCATAGACACTTATTCATCGTCGGACAGTTATGACCACTCTATCTACAGAGCCCCACGTTAAATATTACGCTCTACCGTATAATTATAGCAGGTTTATACCAGAACTGACGCTAACTTATTTCTGTATTTAATAGCATTTAATATAAGTTTAGACGACAATATCCTCAGGACTATATCCATTATTATTTTCCGTTGATCGTTCAAATCCGCTTTATTGAATCGCATACAGTCATTTTACGGTTCGCGGGAGTGCCTTCCTCGGTCGTGCATTGGTTCAGCTTTTAATCGAGGGCAGTTTCCCGGACAGAGAGAGAGAGAGAGAGAAAGACGTAATCCGTCGACTCCTGTGAACAAGACCGCTTAAAAATCCCTCCGCCCCCCGCTCCCCCTCCGGGCACAATGCCCAATAAAAAGGCTGCCCGGTTTTATATTGGGAGGGCTACGGGAGGGTTGAGAGGGGGTTAGGTGGAGGGAGCAGGGTGTGCCTATCGAAATTCCACACGTTAAAAGAAGATCTCGTGAGACAGCTCTCTGAATTTACTGCTCCCAGCCCCCGTAAAGCCACGAAAGCGTTTCTGGAACTGCAACTGCCTGGTATTGCTGCCACTGAAGGAATTACCTAGGCGGGTGGAAGGGCCATCAAAGGAGGGGAACGGGGATTGAGAAGTGGGAGAGGTCGATGGCCGTTCTAGGCAGCGGGACGCCGAGTGATGACGAGGACACTAATGGATGATGCGCGCATCAGTGGACACGCGCGCAAAAATCGAACAAAACATAATGGATAGGAAAACAAAGAACGTAAACTTAACTAGCGAATAGTGAAGGAAATACGCTGTAGGAATACTTTTACTGTCATTATACATCACTAATAATTGGGAAATTAATTTTCAATACATATTATTTTATGGTAAAGGTTATGATCAATACCCACAACTGTGATTGAAGCTCTGCACGTATCCTCGCATAGCAAGTTCCCTTTAAATGGAGGGAAACCCTAATTATTGGAAACTTTTTCCAATATGCATATACAACAGCTATGGGCTGAGCTAATATAAGGAAGGCTGCTACCCGGAGAAAATATCTTCAATTTATTTTTATGGCTAACGCATCATTTTCATTGCATCACAGACGATTATCTCGAAAATCGGTCGTTAAAAGAAGACTTCTTCAATGTTGTTCACATGTTATCATTTTAGTCCCCTGGATCCTCCCATTGCACCACGTTTCCATATTTATAAGGTCCATTGCATGCATGGAGAATGAACCAATAATTCGCTTAATGAGCACAGTGATCGTGATGCACGGCCTTTATCAGGGAGGGTAAAGACCAAATTCATGCGTGATGCCCGATGGTTTAACTTCTTTCTCTAATATCATCTATCTGTCGAAGATGATCTTTTGGGAATAGAATAAAACGTGAAATAATGGTGTCTTATTGATTTCTTTCGTTTCTTCTCTGGTTTCAAAATCATTTATCTTTTTTATTTAGAATTTCGAAATAATATTCACATTTTGCCGGAAAACGGCATTCCAAACACTGTCCAATCCTTATAAAGTCATTTTTTAATTAATTTGTACATTTCCTCTAATTTTCTCTTTGCATGCCTTCACATGGGATATATTCTGTGAAGCGTTAGTCAGATATATCGTACCTAAATCACTGTTTCGGTTTTTAAAGAGTAAGTCAAGTGCCATTGAGTGGCAGAGGATGGCTGTTCCCGGACAATGATCGAACCTCGAAACCTAGACTAGATCTAGGATGGCCTTTAGCATCGCCAGAGGCTGATACATACCACCTCCAGTTGAAAATCTTCGCGGTGAACAATTATACTACATGGAAAAGGAAAGAGAGTAAAAGGGAGGGAAGCGGAAAGAACTGAGAAGATATTTATGCTTGGAAACCAAACTATTTTGATGCAAGGGCAAGGAAAATGAGACCCTTAGGCAAATGGCCTCATCTTATAGGTGAGTCATAAACCAGACGTCACGCAATGTCCGATCATCCAACTAATTGAAATTCTTTGGTTGGCAGAGGCTACTCAAGATTCCTTAACTGGCCTCTTCGGGTAAGAAAACACGTCAACCCATTCCGAAGTGATTAGAGCGTTATAAATCAGAAAACTAAAAGTCACCTAACACCAGCTTCTGCGGCAAATGTATTGGCGTGCATCAAAGATACGCCAAAAAAATAAATTTCCTTCTCCACCAAATGTCAACCACTGAATTACTGTTAAATGGGTCGTTATCTTGCCGCGCCTTAGTCTAGGGATGCACAACTCCTGCGTAGTACTTCTGTTGAAGTAATTGCCACCGTAATTTCCCATGAGCCGGATGAATCAGAACACTATCATTATCACCATTAACACTTATTCTTCCATTTGAATCAACAAATATTAAAATCAAACGATCTAGTCCGTTATGGAGAGTCTATAGCACCATTTGTATAGGTATTTACCCTTTGGGATATCGATTTCCTCTTCTCTACCCTGATAATTTTTTCTTCACTTATTCATACTATCATCCATCCTCCATGCAGTTCATCAAGCCTATTCTCGTACTTCCTCTTCCCCGATTACGATTCTCTCTTCCACCTGGATATTCAGCACCCAGGTCTATCACAAAATTTTCATTGCAAAATGAGTTCGCAGCAATGAATCCTGCCTACACTTTTCCTCGATAGCCTTTCGTGGGCACCTTTGAAAGCCGAGCAGGTCTGGATTAGGGCCGTGGGTCGTAAGGCAAGTCAAGTGCACGGAGCAATCGGAAGGATGATGGCACCCTTGATGCTGCCCCCCGCTCTTCACATCACGTGACGCTTACGACGGCTTCCTTTCATTCGCAAAGAGCATCACGTACTTAGTAGATTGCCCAGTAGTCTTCAATTGAGATACACGGAGTCGATCAAAATTTCATTTCCATAAGCCGACACGAATCGCGGAGTGGTTCCGGCCTTATGTGTTCATTAACTTATACAGCCACACAGGAAAGAAACCAAGAAATCGACTGTCAGACCTCCTTCAAGCGATTTCATCCCAAGACGCCAACGGTAAACTACCGTAACCCCCAGTTTACTGACGCGTTTCGCCAAATGATGATGAACCAAATTCCCTTAAAATGTCAAGTCTGTAAAACGAAGCGCCGTCGATCGCTTTCCTATTACATCTCCCCCCTTTGCCTCTATCTCATTAACGCCAAGCTACGCGTGACCCATTATCCCCTTTTAAGGGCCCTACCACCCCTGGAGGATTCAGGATACCAGGACGTGCCTAATTCCCTATCAGATCTCTCCCTCAGAACACCACGCAAGAGAATGGATGCAACTATAATCTGAAATGAGCCAACGAAGCAGAAAATATAGGTACTTGCATGGTGCGTGCGTTCCTATGGATCCCTTAAACCCGAATAGGCATTGGTCCGTGTTTTAAATGAATAAATTAACCGCCATGGCAGCTGAGGTTATCTGAGGTGTTTACTTTCGCAGTAACCCTACTCCATATTTCCTACATGTACCTATGTGAAGCGCCCTTCTGTTTAATAGCTTAAAGTGCAATTTTCTGAATAACTTCTGTTTTATAATTAACTAGAAGCCATTTATACGCATATAAAACCAAATGTGCCAAAGAACCAATGTATTAGTCCTTCTAGATCCTTCTAGATTCTAATAAATTTAATATTCTAATAAATAATATTTTAATAAATACATAAATTAAAAATCATTCGCCTTAACCGAGAAGGTTCAGATAAATTATTTTTGTAGTGTGAATTTTTTCAAAATTGAACATGCAACAGAGGGTGATCCGCTAAATATGACTGTTATTATCTGTGTTTTTTCTACAGTTGTCTACAAAGCTACATATTATATATGCTCTTGTATTTTTAATTAGTTTTCTAGCCAGTAATAGAAGCAAAAACGTTTGTTTCTTTGTCATACCAATTCTGAGTTCTTAATTTTTCCATAATTGTAATTATACAATTTTAATTACTGTTGTGATTTCCAGTCAAGGATTCGCAAGGAAATTACTGCAGTATGGTAAAAACTCGTTTACCCATTTCAAATATAATGACTGATATTTTTTTTCAATAAACTTTGCTACTGTGACACATCGAGAGCTCGTCCATGAGTATTTTTTTATTAAATTGTTCGTTAATGAAATGATATGTGAATCTTAAATAGATTATCTAATAATTATGGAAATTTGTTTTGCGGGGTATTGCCGACACATATTTAACGTTCATATTGCTCGTATTTCGACAATTTACATAGAATACATCATTATACTGATAGTTCAGCGTAACCTAAATATTTTTTATAATGATAGTAGAAATTGATATATCCCACTGCTTGCGATATCGTATCGCCTTGCCTTCCCTTCGTCCTTCCCCCTAAATTTAGAGCAGGTCACGGAGTAAAATTCTTTCTCTCCGGGAAATCTCCCGGATCTTCCGAGAGGGAGTGGGGAGGGGTAATGGGGGAGAGGGAGCGTGGCATGTCGCAGCCACATTCAAAAGCGAGGAAATTTAATGCCGACGATTGGCGACGCCCGCTCATCTTTTTCCACTCCCCCTTCTGCCGAGTGAACGGCACTCGAAATTTCCGCATCCGAGGAACTTAGAATATTTTACTGCGCGGCGCGATCTTCTTTTGTCTCCCGCTCTCCTCGGGGGCCGACCATCTCCAATCCCTAGAGCCCATGCCATGTGACGCCCTCCGCAATAAAAACGAGGGATGGGACGGAGGACGATGATTGCCGTGGCGCAAATCTCGAGCTGAAGAAGGTTGAGGACCCCAAAGTATAAATTTGGACGATGGAGGAAGGTTAAAAGTGTGCATTGGGCAGACGTAAGATGAGAGGATACCTTTTACTATGCAAAAGCTCAGGTTTTGGAGTTTTCTATGCCCCATGCATAATCAGAGTGAAGGTATTAGGGGTAAAAGTGATTGATGGGATCTGAAACATAAAGTGGCCATTACGATCGTTGATCTCGAATCATGACTCTTCCGAGTATGACCATGGCAGTTCGACGGCTAACGTGGGTTCAAGGTGGTGCTTTACTTTCTTTCAGAACCTCCGAGTACTGTCTTAAAGAGACTGGCACATGGCGATACCGATGGTATTGACTCTTAATAAATGCAATTGCGTGCCAATTAATTCGTGACACTACGAAGAAGAAATTCTTGCAATTCGTTGGGACATGTTTAATTGAAATCTTAATTAATGGGTTATGCTCTAAACCTATTCCTGACCCCATTTCTGCGCCATAAATTTTTTAAACTGTAATATCATTATATATTCAGCTTATCAATGCATAACATATTATGATCAACATCATTTTACTTTTCCGGGGCTTGATTATTAGTTTCCTTCCAAACTTCCCTGGGCGTTAGGATTCACTGTTATGTCTGCTGGGGCCATATTCCTCCAAACCTATCAAATTTATTTTCCTAGTCTTCCTGTCTTTTTTTCCTAGTGGGTCTCTTTTTGCTAACTCTGTGAATAAAATCTTCACTATCGAAAAACCCGATTTATTCGTTTTATCTTCGTCATTATTTTTTCCATCTTTTCAGATATTTTGCCTGCCATTGTTGTCCATTCATTTTAGCCGTCTAATTCCTCAATTGATTTGTTTTATTATTAATATGGTATTAAAAATGTCTGCCTTTCTTCGGTGACTGATCATTATTTTATTTTTACATTTGTGTACTTTATTCTGTAATTTCTATCCACCTCCCCACACAGGCCCAGTGATGTATCATGCAAACCACGGAACTTTTATCCTTTTTCCATGCACTTGTACAACGCTAATTATCCCTCCTTTTATCCCGTTAATTATTATTTTGAAGTTACGTTTTATAAAATTGATGATGAACATATTTTAGAATAAATTCTATATTTTTATTTATCTTCTCCTCTATCATTAAGTTTCATCATTGCCGCCCATTCTTTCTCATTTGTGTATCAATTTTCTGTCATTTTAGTTATTACTTACTTTTCAATAGACATTTGAGACTGATGAAAGAGTTTGGTAGCATTTAAAGTCTTACAAAGATATATTTAGGTGCAGAAGAGCAATAAAAGTTTTTTAATGTTTGTTTTTCATTCTCTTTTAAATACGATCGAGTAAGAATTGCTTCCTCTTACCTTCTGAATATTCATCTGGATCCAAATTAATAGCTTACTCTTCAATATTATTTTTTCACCTTTATTTTTCGGTGGATTACTAATGCATAATTTTCATTGCAAGGGTTGACTAGTGTATGAACGTTTTCAGATTTTTCTATCCTTTTATTTGGAGCACGGATGATTGCGTTCTCGATTGGTATTTCTTCTCTAGCACTGATTTCAGAATTTAACTTTTGTAGCGTCATGGTTTTATTTCCCTCAGTTTTTGTATTCATTCCAAATCGCAGCTTCCTCTTCCCTCGTACTCTTCTTGTCTTTAAACTCTTCGTTGCTCCTCTAACTTCATCCTCATCTGTAATAACTATAACAATAATGGCGACTCACATGACATTGACCTTTATCCGGCATTTCTTGAGAAGGTGCAACAAAGTTGTGAAAACTGCTTCAATTTTTCTTTTGCACAATGATAATCTGCACTTCTTCGCACACGCTCTTCATATTTCGCTTTCCAGCATAACATTTTGGATAATTCAATTTTTTATTCTTTTGTAATATTTTTCTCTTCGTCGCTCAATGAAAGTTATTTTTTCGTTCTCTCATTTGTAACCCATGTTTTCCAAGTCCCATATATATTTCTGCCAAGAGATTTATTTGCAGTCACTAACTTTCTCGTCCTCCCCTCTCTTCAACCTTTTTAGTATGATCTCCTCAATTCTCTGTAAAGAGCCCACTCGAGTGACATACTCGGCTAGGATCTCTCGATTATTTTTCCCCATGAGTATCCCTTTTATTTTTTCAACTTAGCACTTCGTGAGTACGGAAGATGGAGAATCGTGACAACTCTTGATATCTTTCCCTGGTAAGATTTTACCTTCTATTTTAATGCTTACATTTATTCTTTAATAGGGTACAGCAAATCAATAATTATAATAGTTTTAGACTTATGTCTCCGGAATCTTCCATGTAAATCACCTCCATCTTTGCTTTTTCAAAAACCTTCCTTGTCACTTATACATTTTGATGCTCAAGAACCCTAAAGCGTTGCTTTTGTTTCACCATAGTAATGCAAAGAAATTTTCATTGTGATTTTTTTCTTCAAGGCATCGTCCAATGAATTCATTCCGACTTGGAGGACTATTAGATATTATAATTTGGCCAAGCGTCGCCTCTCTCATATTTAGTTTTTCATGTTCTAGTGTTTCAGTGCATATGTATCTTCG
>LYUA01000756.1:252740-263614 GCA_002093875.1 Calopteryx splendens
TACTGATCAAACGAAGCACATCACTAAGGCACCTGCCCGTCGATAGCGGACCACCGGAACAGCACGTCTGTCTCGCCCGTAAACTGAACCATGACTGTGTATGTGTTTGCATAATTAATATTTATAACCCTGATGTGCAGAAAAACGTATACACAAATATAGAAAAAATACCTCGTCCAATGAGGTACCTCCAGTGCTTTGCTAAAAGAACATTTTCAATTCCATAGTTCCCGACTTTTACCATCAATACATCCACCAAAACCACGATTTAGATGAATTATACTTATACATTTTGACATTCTCCCCGGTGAAGTCTTAGGTGGTGGGGAGGAAACATTTTCAAATGAAAAAAGAAACTTGTGAGACAGAATTATGATAATAAAATTCGCAAATTCGCCTGTGCAACAATTATTATTACTTATAAATACATTTTTCTTTCATCATCATAATTAAAATATTAATATCTAGTCGGAATTTATTACAAATGTAGTGTTCTCTATGAATTTCCAGGGTAGTTAATTTATTCCAAATTTTGGTGTTCATACCTTGTTCCTTGTCAGTGATACTTCCTAGTAGAACGTTCTTCTAAATGCCATGGGAAGGCAATTCATACACTGTCAGCGTTTTTCTGAAAGAGCTTTTCATGAATACTCGTTATTTCAGAAACATCTCGAAGGAATGAATGAGACAAAATGTTTCCTTAAGTATTTGGCAATGAACGGAAGTACTTGGATACAAAGACTAATGCCTCTCCCAAAATGTGATTATTTCATGAATCAATCAACGCCAGTAAGTTTAATTGCTACCAAATTACAGTTGCATGGTGTTATGAATTTTTCCGAGAGATGAGACCACGGGGAGAAGCGGCGAAACCAAAACTGGGCATCGCGACGCTCTAATACCGTCCCCGAGTTTCCAGGCAAAGCACTATATTACAAGAGTAAACAGAAAAATTATTATTTCTAGAGTAAAAAAAAACATAATTTTCAGATAAATCACTGTAGCACACGAAAATAATACCAAGAAGCCAACAATGAGACAATGTTGGAAATAATTATTTTTCACATAGCACTCGTCCAAAATTTCTAGGCATGAACTGTACCATCACTCCATCCATCACTAAGTGACGTGTCTGTCCGGGAGAATTTTTAACTTCGGTACTTCTTCAACTTTGACCCACCGCTGGGTCTCCACCCACGTGACTCTCCCGCGAGGCCCGTGACGAAGCGACAGATGGCATGGGCACGTCTTAAGTGGAGTGCCTCCCGTCTCCTCCTCCCTCCCAGCCCGTTCGACTCTCCCCGTACCCTCCCCCCACTCCCGTGAGCCCTCAGGTGCCCCCCTCCCACACTCCCCAGTTGGCTGCAGAGAAAGGGATTCCGTCATTCCATTACCAAGAGGGCGGTGGGGTCCATCTTTTGTCGGACCACTGGGGTCGCAGATTCCGGTAGACCCAGAGGTGGGGGTGGAGAGACCCCTTAAAGGTTTTCACCCTGTGAAGGGAAGAAGGGGGAGAGGGGGAGGAGATTAATGGTGGATTTTGCGGCTCCCTTTATGTGGGAAGGAGAATGAATAAGGGTTAGAGGGGGCGGATCCCTCTTCCTCCGAGGAGGCGGAGACCGTCGCCACGATAAAAGGTGTCCAGCTGCCTGCCGCTCCTCTTGCCCCCCCCCCCGCATCCCTCCTCCTCTCCTCGGAGGAAAGGGTTTAAGGGCCGTCCCTAAAACTGCCGACGAGCACCTGTGTCCTTCCTTTGCCCACCTCCCAATTCCAAGCCTTTCCTCAGTTTTATTTTATTTTTTTTCGGGAGTTGCGTCGCTCCACTGGGCGGTCCCGATAAACCCACACCGTCTATCGGAGCGTATTTCTTGAGTCGACGTCAGATTTTTGTCATGGGAATAAATGAGCTTAAATCATGTACATATTCAGTTAGTTTTAATCTACTTAGCGTTCGAATAGCATCGTGTTGAAAATTATTAGCAATAAACGTGTGCGTGATTAAATCATGTCATTTTTCATGGAGGTCCTCAGCGTATTGCTGGAAAGAGTTTCTAAATATATTTTTTATGCTATGAGTACCAAATGGTTTTCGTTTTTCTTTAACCGTTTGAAGACTTTTTTTTCTTTCGTAAGAAAATGAATTTAATGCTTAATTTAATCTTTTCAACTATTACTTGTTGTTTTAACGGAGTGCCTCATGAACCTTATTTTATTCCTTCTTTAGGGTGTATATCTTACACTTGGCAGAAAACTTTTTACATAAATTTTTTGCGCAGCATCACCGTCAGCATCAATGCTAATAAGTAGTAGGAAAGTAGAGGATTGAGTTCTGGCAGCACTCTAAACTCTCTTCTTCCCCGCCAATCTCTTTATTTGAGCAAATTTTCTACTAACTAAAGTCTTCCATTTCATGCATCGGCTGAAACTTCCCTCTGCATATCTTTCCTTCTGCGCTCTCTATCCTCATAGTTTTCTGTAAGCCATTGTACCACAAGAGGTGTCCGATTAAATTTCCTTTTCTGCGAACCAGTTTTTTCCTAATTAAACTACCCTCTATCACTTTTGGACGAACTTATTAGACACTTGGTAACTCAAATGCATTCATCAGCCTTTTATTTCGCCAAATTTCCATATTTTCCATTTTCCACCGTCCACAACCGAAAAAAATATGAATGCATTTTTTGTCTATCTATCAAATTTTTCTGCTTTTACCTCTTATTAAAATAACAATTGCAAACATAGATAGCTCTGAATTACTTGAATATCTGCTCTCATTGCGGTGTGCTGACATTTTTTCTTATTTTAATGAAAAATTATTTAGATGCTCGTACACTAATCACTGCATGCTTTGACTAATTGTCATTTGCTGCATAATTATTACCATTACGGTGGCTACTACGTGTGCCTTTTTCATCTATCTTATAGGTAATAATTCATGGTAATAAAATTACTCTATAATATAACTTTTTCAAGCACGCGGAAAATTACATATTTTTGTAAGCAATTCCTTCAGGTTGTAAGACTAACTAAACTCACAAAGAGATTATGTGATAATGAATATAGACCTTGTCTATCGTCCTAAGATCGTATTTGGTTTCAATTTTAAAGGCCACTCAATTCGCTGTTAAATGAATACTTGGTTAGATCCAAAAATAATAGATTCCAAAAATCATAATAAATATACAACACATTCTAATCTTGCCACACAGTTATTTCAGATGCAAAATATTTTTGACCTTTCAACCATGAGAAAGTGTACTCTTCCGAATATAAGCCGATTAATGTATCTTTCGCAATAGTTCTCGGCGCAGCCCTACACAACAGGGATGGGATGTCCATAGAAAGTATCCCATTCCTGTTTTGGATTATATTCTCATGCTTCAAGATGTGCTATGACATTTAAATTACTTTGTCAAAAAAATCTATAAAAATACTGTTACCGGACTCCCTGGTATAATTATTACCAAATAGTAATATTATTACTTTGCAGTGACAATAACTTTTAGTTAATTCTAAAAGTATATTCAATTTTATTCAAATTTATGAGAATAGAAATTACGTTTCTACTTTTTTTGTACGCCTCTCTTTAATGACGCTAAAAATATTTTTATTTTCAGATAGAAGACAAAGCAACATATTTTAGTTAAAATATTGAAATATTTTATTCAGATACACACAAGAAATGAACACGTTTATATGAAAATACATATTTTAGTAATGATAATAAATATCTAATCCTTTTCATTGAATGATGGTCGAAAAAATTAATCTTTTTAAAGATCACTACAAAACGTAGTCCATTGAATTAATGAGTCGTTTATCACCCTCTATGAATTCCTTTCTACTCATTTGCCGCTGATTGACTGTCTATGTTGACTGCATTTTAATTCTGTGTGGTTTTATTAGCTCAAAATTAAATTTAAAGGTCTTTTTAATTTTAGTTTTGATAATATTTTTGATAGGAAAATAAGTTCCATTTTTCTTCTAATGTCTCAGTAATGCACCTACAATTAGTTACCACTGGTAGAAAAAATTAAATTTGTGTGTGTGTGCGCGAGCGTGTGTGCGTGTTTTTCATCTTCCCCTTCCCAGCCAATGGTAATGTTTCTTCCTTTTCTTTCTTTCCTAGTTCACATTCTCTTAATTACTATCGACAACAACCTTAGTCAGAGCCACCATAATACGCCCATCATGTTCTTTATGTAAATATTGCCTCTGGGGTATGTTAAAATTGGAAATGAAAGATGAGTGTGTATGCAATATCTTCCTAATGAGGAAGGCATAGCAGATGTGGCACCATTCCCAGTGTCTACCATTACAGGAGCACATACGTATGGCATTTTTCGAAAGACATGTAGGATCCTCCCATGCTTTGTTCTTTCGTCGTTGTCCCATAGGTATCTGCTTAAAGTGTATCCTATTCCCGGTCTTTCTTTGTGGGTCCCCCCCCCCCACTATTCCGGGAGATAACTTCTCCTTCTATCTGTTCTTTTATTGGTCCTTTGAATCGCACCTGGGAATGCGACCAATTACCTCGTCCCTTCGTCATAACAAACTTGGCCACGGGTTCCTTTCTCCTCCGACTCTTCGTGGAAGTTATTCTTTTCTTTTGACTCGATTCGTAAAGTTAATCTTCATCGCCTTAGCTCGGCTCCTTCGATCAGTTCAAAACTTCTCCCTTCGTTTTGTTGCGGACTCAGTGACGTCACCACCGACGTCATCGTTCACTGTGAGCCTTCACGAGGATGTGAGACAGGGAAGCCACCACGCGTGTCTTCGGATATCAGGCGTTAATTTTTCTAATCGTACGTTAACTTTCAACATGTACACAAAGGTTAGGCATCGGTAAAACTATCGTAATAACTTCGTTTGAAATTGTTTAGTTGGTGATCTCTTCAGGAGAAAAAATCATTATTTAAAAAAATATCAGTCTTCAAATAAAATATTGGAGCACGCGTATTTATGTTGTTTTAGATATATTGGAGATATGATTCTTCTGATATAGTTTGGGGTTCTAATCGCTTCCTTGATGTCAGAAATATAATCGAGTATCCTGCATCCGCCTGAATGCCTTACCCTTGCATGGTGTCGTTCGTGTCCTTCTGGCTTTCATCCAGGTCCAATAACTCCAATAAACAAACTTTCCTCATTTAAAGTCTTTTGACAAATCCCTATATCTTCTTATTATTATCTTATCCCTTGATTGGCACTTTCTCTGATTGAGACCCTAGTACTAGCCGCGAATCACAAATAAGGCCAAACCAAGGCGAAATAATAATCTTGCTTTCCGTTTTCGTTGAAGGAACGTAATGCCAACAACTCGTTAAATGTAGTCATTTTCTTCAAGTTGGACGCGCATTTTCCCGATGAAAGTCTGGGATAAGACTGAATGGCGTATTTTTAAGTTGTTCGTTGTTCCTTAATCTAATCCTATTTATTTTAACGTATTTATTAGTGTACTTCCTATTTTACCTGAAAAATGGTACACAGTTTGGGTGAAGCTGAGACTCGCAGAGCAGTCAAGCGGAATCGAACCCGGGCTCTCCGGTTAGTAGCTTGGCGCTCTACCCATTTGACTTCCTTTGAATAATATTATAATAATATGTATTCTAAGTCTATTTTAAAACGATGAGCTTACCACGAGGAACGCCGAGCAATAGCTAAGTACCATCCCCACGGTCTGTTTTTAAAGGTTTTGTTCATAACTGAAGGCTGAGGTCATCCTTAATCTACATTACGTACTTCGTGTTACAAATCGGCCAGTTATTTTCCCTGTGTCTCTTGTCGCTTCTCATAAAGGTTTCTACCTCATCTAAGCAGAAAATGTTCGTAGATATTCTAAAATGGTTTCCATTTATTACGCGCCTCTTCATGTTCGGTGAAACAAATTATCTTCGTAAATAGACCATTAAAGGTAGGTTTTGGATGGTTCAAATCAATTCGTCGAGTTCGGGGATCTGGTTGGTGTGGTTTCTTATGTTTTAACTTTCCACCTAAAGGATCCGGGTTTGGATCTCGGTGGCGACTAGGTATTTTTTAGTGCTGATGCGATCCTTTGGATGCTATGGGAAGAGCGCTTCAAGTTCAACTCTGCAGTTTCCCCTTCGGATGGTACCTCAAAGTGTTTACTCCTTGGCGCCTTTTCGTTAACAATACTCTTTCTCTCAACCCTTCTTTCATTCAATCATACCTCTAGCATATTTCCCACATACCTCCAATGGTACATGGCCTTTCTGTCGGTCGCCTTCCCTAATAACTACTACCGTATGGTCTTCCCCCAGCATAACTGTTGTAATGTCTATAATAGGGTTGCCCTTAGCTATAGGTAATTTTCCGAAATTTAAAATTTTTCTGTTCCCACCCCGTAATTCTGTTTCAATCAGCAAAAAAGCGGGTTCTCCCAAGTTTAAACTGCTAGGAAACCCTCGAGCCCCTTGAAGTTTGAACACAGTATACGCTACGATAAACTACGTTAAAAAGCGGTATATTCCACCCTATTTTGACCATTTTCTTTTTTTTTTCGTGGGGCAATTTATTTGGACACACCCAGATAACCCAAGCAATTGTTTAAAAATATTCTGAATCAAATTACCGAAAAGTTAATTCGACAAATTCCTGAAATATAAGAAATTCTATAAGAAAAAAGCATTCTTATTTAAAAAAAATTTTTTTACAGAATCAAAAAAATGTGAAAGAGTGAACACAGCATTATCTTTTCCCTAAAGGAAATTATAATAGCATTTTGATTTTTTTTACGGTCTCCCGCAACGACGTTGAATAAAAATTTTTTTCTGTTTCATCTTTTGTTAGAAAGTTATTATAGTCCTCAATGGGTTTGACGTCTTTTTCTGTTGCGTCATTTACAGCAACTGTCTTGTCAAATTTTTCAATTCCATTTTTGTAGCCAGGATCATCCTTCCGTGTTGAAGTCTTTGTCAAGGAAATCGGTAGGTACAGATAGAAAATCTCGCAAGAAAAGTTTTTGTACCAGGAGTTACAAAAGACGAAAACTCGATGTTTGTAAAGGAAGAAAAACATTTTGGTACTAAATGAGTGCCTGTTCAGTTGATTTTTTTCTTCTTCCTCGTCTTCACCTTTGTTTGCTTCCAGCATAACTTGAGCCATATTGCCTTAATCACTGTTGAAGTGTTCTCATCGAACAAGGAGAGAGCCACAGTTTTGCAAACAGCAGCCTTGCTGATTTCTAGATCAATGTATTGATAATTTAATAGATGACTCATCAATAGGAAATAGTGATAGGTTGCTTTAATTGGTTCTGATGACAGAAACCAGGCTCGAACGTACACTCGATCAAGAATAATACATATTCTTCTTAAAGAGGTTTCCTCCTTATGAGAGAACGGAAATTGATATTGAAACAGGTATATCTTGAATGCATATACCTATTACCATCCACCTAGCATAAATTACAGCTCCTGGTATACGAAACAATATCCCGTTCTTAGGAATG
Organism: Calopteryx splendens; assembly: GCA_002093875.1. Classification (NCBI taxonomy): domain Eukaryota; kingdom Metazoa; phylum Arthropoda; class Insecta; order Odonata; family Calopterygidae; genus Calopteryx; species Calopteryx splendens. The sequence goes on from LYUA01000756.1 coordinate 260,212, forward strand.
ACGCCAAGCAAAGTCATCGTTAACGCCACGAATTCTCGGTAATTTTCTCTCGGTGGTCTCTGTGTAAAAATTTGATGTTCAAGAAATCCAAGAATGGTGGAGCAAACATATTCAGGAACTTCATTTCTACTAGTTATGTATACGTTTTTGACGAGTTTCTTTCAGATTTCTCTAAATCTATTCAATAGCTCCATGTCTGGACTAGAAGTAACACCCATCAGAAATCCAGAAAAGCTCCTCAAAACTAACTGAAAAATGTGATGACGGCAAGGGAAGTACGGTTACGATTGAACAACTTTACCAGTTTTGTACAGGCACCTGGAGATCCTGGGATTTCATGGACTCTCGACAATTGCTCCTTGCCTTGAAAAGTTACTATTACCTTCTGTCAGTTAATCACGCTTTTCAACACCTTTGAGTGCTGGGAGCAGCTTTCCATCCAAGTTCAACACTAATTCTTGGCAGTCGTTTAAGTTAAATTTGCACTTAATTTTTTCTGTCTCGCTTCTCTAAATTTTTTATAAGGTGTTGCAATTAAGTGCGATTTATTAAAAGATTTTCAGTATTTTGCCCGCAGTAAACCCCATTTATATAAGCGATTTTGCACATATCAAAAACTTTAGGGAGACGGGGGTTAAAAACCTGCAATGTACCTCGAGTGGATGGAACATTTGCCGCTGGTGCGGTTGGTGTTCTTTCGGATTCTTGCTGAACGATGACAGAAGATTTCTAATGTCGTCCACACCATCACTGCATTTTCCTTGCCTGCAGTTCTAGTCAAATGTTTCTGTAATCCTTTCCATTCATCATAAAGTTTGAGTAATTTATCAACGCAGGGGTCAGTTTTTTAGTATACATTCGTACTTTTCGCCAAAAATGGAAACTTCTTGAGTCACCAATGATTCACTTTCCATTGAATTTTTTCCATCCATAAATTGTAGAAAAAACGATTAAAACTTGCTGGATCATAGGTAATTTGGCTCCGATAATTTTATTGGAAATTTATTCTACAAGAGAGATGCAAAAATATTTTCTTTACTTGTGTCACAAACTACCTGGAGAAGTAGATGCGATTTTACAAGTTTAGGAAGAACAATTCAAGGGATTCAATTTTCACCAGCAGAACAAACTGTTTTGAAAAATAAATAATAAATGAAAAGTCATTAATTATTTATATAGCTATGTATCATTGTCATTAACATTTAAAAAAAGGTGCTATAAACATATTTATCTAATAAAAACAATGAGAAATCGTGTTGCATAATACTCACGGCAAACATTCAAAACTTCATGGTTGATGGGGGTCACCTCCCAGTTGTCTGATTCAGCTAAAATTTTGCAATGGCCGTTTTTTTGTTGATTGGAACAACCAGCGTTCACACTGCCCACTGCCGTACAAAATCCATTGTCTTCTTTCGAATTTCCCATTTAACTAACACCTCTCTTCTGACACGGCCTTCAACATTGGTAACCAGCATTCATGCCTTCGTTTAACATCAACATCCATACCATTCCTTAAATCTCTAACTCTCAATGTTTCACAATATTAAACGCAAAGGCCATGAGATGCGAAATATGGTGACAGTGGCACGTCTTTTTTCGGGAAACTTAGGGATCGAAAATTTTTATGCTAGGCGCCCTGATTTTCATAAAGCCACTTGGCTCTGCTTTTATTGGTGCTGCCCAAAGATGTGGATCCGCGACTGTCAGATCAGTCGCCCAGCCCTCGACCTACTAATTAGGCTACCGTGCCTCCGTTTTCGAAGTAGCCCTTCAGAAATGCCCCCCGTTTTCCCCCGTGGCAAGAAACCATATCGCACTCATCTATCTCCTTCATCCTTTCCCACCCTCCCAGACACTCACCATCTGCACGCGGCAGGCCTTTATGGTGGATGGCAGGGGGTGTGGTGCGCCCCTCGGATAGGGAGGAAGCCTCCTTCCTGGCGGAGACCCTGTCGTACTGTTTACGCGGCCGTAAAAAAAAAACGGACGCAAACATTTCCCAGACTCTCTCCTGCGCCCTCATACCACCCATTTCTACCGCTTCAAAACAATGCCGACTATTTGGGTCCCGCATGGTATCGGCAGGTAAGCCATAGGTGGCAAAGCAAGAGATATCGCCGGAAGGATCCATTCAAGGGATCGTATAACGTTCGCAGCATTCGCGAACATAGCTTGAAACAGTAAAATAGTAGAGTACCTCGTGTTGTTTTAAGGCTTTTCCGTGGGCGGTGCCCTAACACGTTCCAACACACTCCTTTGCACTGTTGGGCTGAGGTGGGTGAAGAAGGCAACCATGAATTCCAGATGTCCCGAGGGAGCTGTCTAAAGGTAAATGAAACGTAACTAGAAAGCAGACAGTATCTCAGCTCACATAAATTTTTACAATTTTTCGGAACATATTTATTAGCATATGTCACACAAGTGACCATTTTCATTGCTGAAACTTAATAATTTTAATTTAATCTCCATACAAATGTATCGCTCATGCAGGGTAAGGCATTTTTTTCTAGCTCACATTACGTTAAACTTAGAATCCAGGAAACTGATATATATAATTAATTTTTCAGAAAAATAAAACTTGTGCTTGAGAATTCAATGAGCTATAGCAAAGTACGTGATAGTGAAGAGCCTGTGAATGACGCCTGAGACTACTCAAAGTGCGTGATTTTCAGTTACTCAATTACATTGATCTCGCATTTATGTATACATTTATTTTTTCTATTTGTCTACGGTCAAATATTCATTCCGTTTTCTCAATCTCATGTAACATGTTACATTATTTCAATAATGCGGCTGAAAAAATGACTTTTTACTTGGAGAAGAATAATAGAGAATATAATGTATTAAAGTTCACCTATTACATCATTTCGTTTAATATAAATATGGATTTCTATCAAGGGTCTGGTATGAAAAAGAAATTCGTTGTTTGGCGTACTCGTAGCTCCATATGGAGACTGATTTTTTTAATCGCCTGTATATTCATAGAAACATGAGTGCACACACCATTCTAATTTTATTTCATCTCCTAATCGAGGATTACTGCTCTTTTCTAGTTGAAAGAAATATCTATTCGCTATGCTCTAGTTACGGGAAACTATTTTCGATGGCCCTTCAAAATATCTTTTCTGTGAATCCTTATTACCCTCAAATATAAAAGGGAAACTGATGACTACTTTTAGATATGGTTTTATATTGCGCGATACCGTATTTCCCACTTAATGATAATTATTTTTGCCACAAGCCGTAATATATTTACTGAGTGATCAATTGACCGAACTGAACCAGTATCCAAATTATTGGAAATATCTGGAATGCGAATCAAATTCATTGAAGTAATTCTATAATATATATATGTAGGTTCGAAGACTTTCGCGGCGTTGATTTGATGATCTCTGCATTT
>LYUA01000756.1:329946-342742 GCA_002093875.1 Calopteryx splendens
TATCGACACTGTTACAACCTACCCCTGTTACAACCAGCCCCGGTCTCCCTACTCAAAGTATTAAGATTTACAAGTTTTACTATTTCTAAAAAGCATGTATGCATAGTAGATTTGTTAGCATTTTTGACAAAATGCTATAAAATTTCATGTAAATCCAAGGTCATATCAATTGCAAAATACCTCATTTCTAATCAACATGATGGATAGTGAATCGTCCTGTGAGTCAATTATAAGTTTTAGAAATGGCAAAAACTAATTTTTGAATCTTGTCTTCTAATTGATATATTAAGAGTTCATTTTCCATAAGGAATTGTCGCTTTTGAGTTAACTACTGACCGAAATATATGCATATGAATGAATAAAACGCAAAATACAGGACAAATGAAACCTGTAAAAATGAAAAGATCTCTTGGCTTATATTTAGCAAATATTGTAGTTTTGCTAAGAGATTGCCTCTGCAATATTTTCAAAATATAAGCCGAGAGATGGTTTGCAATGTCTTTGGTGTTTTATTCATACATTTTTTTCAGACAGTAGCTAATCCAAAACGACACTTATTTATTAATAATATTAATGGATCTCGTTCATTTTTACCAATTAAATAAACAGTGCCAGTCCACAACAACATATTTTCCAAAGCATATCTATATTGCCATAACTATAAATGAGATTTAGGAAATACCAAAAAACGCATTCAAACTACTCCCAATTAGTCTCGCTATTTGTGGCATCAAAATTATGGCAAGAAACAACTCTAAATTATCACGTTCACCACTGTAGTCTTCTAGTTTTCATCTGCCCCTGACATGGCCCTTTCGACCTCGAGAACTTGTGGATTAAATACAATGTTTATTAACCAGGAACTAGAAGATATCCGGATCCATCTTTCAGAATCAGTTGGTATGCATCTTCTTCAGAATTGTTTTTTGTCAGTATCACATACTCCTGAAGATGTCAAAATTTAATCAACAAAATTTCCTATTATTTCAACGATCGAAAACGGTATATCCATGATATCTTCACAAATCACTCTTTCATTTTCTACCGCGAAAAGTTAGCTGACTTAATATGGTTTTTCCATAATACAGACTTGAACTTGCAAATTACAACAAAGTCCTCTCAAGGAATTCTCGGAACACGGATCCCTAATGAGCCAATAATGCTCCCTCACTAATGAGTAGCTAGAGATTTTAGCTTTCGAACCCACATATTTCTAAGAAAATAAAATATCTTGAGAGATAACGCGGAGTACATATGAGCAGGAAACAAGCATTTTTTTAATCACCAAGACTTGCTCTTGGAGAGTCGAGAGTTATTTAGAGCGCGAAGGAAAACTTAACTTCAAAGCGGTTTACCGAGAGAACATGCAAATAATGCTCGCAGAATTGATAGGGTCTAAGTGTAAGTTTGGTGATAAACTGTTGGCGGAAAACCTAACGTGTAAAAATCCTTTTTCGATCGCCTTATTAGCAAAAAAGGCGATCAGTTGACCACAAGTTATGTTTGTCGATAGACGTGTAGAAGATAAAGTTTTAGAATAATATATTTGTAAGATGCTCTTAAATCTCGTATTAACTCGTATGCTCTTATCACTCGTATTATATTTCTAAGTATTTTTCAGTTAACTGTCATTCGAAAAATTATGTAATCTCATTAGAGTTCGTATTTAGGTTGCTTTGAGACATGCTTTATAGTATTTATTACTTATAACTGTTACGCATTACTTCATAAACTTTAGCAACACCCAGGTTTCAGTTTTTGAACTGGAAAAATTTACGACGTGTAGGTACGTTAATAAATATGCTATATGTTAAGTATTGCAATAAAATTTTAACCTATTTATCAGTAAAAATATGTGGTAAATGTATAAAAGTCAGTATAGTCTTTGGCTAATTGACCTATATTTAGCATTATAGTTTCATAATGACCTTTAAATAAGTGTAGATACTCTGAGACTAAAAATAAACTTATTCCTATTATAAAAGAAGGGCATATATGAGTACCTATTCCTTTATTTTCCTACTCATCATTATCAAAATAGACAACTTTTTGAAGGAAAAGAAAAAAACGGTCAGGAAGTGGTGTTTTATTCCTTTTTGGCCCAAATGTGTTTGCTGAGTATCTGGGAAACGACGAGGTTATTTATTTCACTTACATCTATCTAGTTAGTATTGGTAATAGTGATAGTATTAAGTAAATCGTCTATTAAATTAATAGTTTATGATAAATATCAAATTTTTCAACGAAGACACCAAATATATTCTGGCTACATTTCATTTTTAATTCAAAACTGAAAGGTGCAAAACAGTTATGAGAATATCTTTAACCGGAATATTTTCATATGTGACAGCTTCAAATGGAATTTTTGAGAGGTGGTGGCTTTATTTTTTCATAATATTCAAGGGTGCTCTAGCGTCTGCTTAAAATCCTACTGGAGCAACAAATTAAAACAGTTTTTGAGTTGAGTATAATAAAATGCACACACCCAATTACTAAGAGACACTAAGGTTTTTAGAATAACAAGACGTTTACTGCAATATTTGTTTCAGTCAGCTGCTACTGAATCATTGTCATCCAATTCGAGCTTTCAAAATCCTTTAGTTTATTTCAAATGTGACTATTGTGAGACGATCACCAAATTTCCGCGAAGAAAATACATGGTTCAGTTTCCAAGTATGTTCGATTTTTTTAATACTTGTATTCCTTTTTCATTTGGCCCTATATTAAAACTTACTTTAGTGTTTTTTTAGTGCTATTATTCAGTTTTTTATTTCCTTTTCACGCAGAACAGTTATTACTTCTACTTTATCTTGGGGGAAATTTCCTTCCGTGGTCTTTCTTGATCGTTTAATTTGTTTTTAATGTGACATTGATATGCATATCAAGGATATATACGAATTCGTACGGATCCTCGATAACCCTGGTTTAGTCAATCCTTTAAATCAGCTTTAGCTTCCTCCTTCTCATTTAATCCTCTCGCTCCGTTATCCGGGGCCGGATCGCCGTATCATGCATTAGATCTCGCCTTATAAGCACGTTATTATTCTCATTTCTCTCTGAGCCTAACCGGTATCCTTATTTGGGATAACCTCTAAGACCTCCCTCGTGATCACCCACGTAGTCCTCGCTCTCACCCTATAACTTCGCATTAAACCTTCCCTCCACCCTCCTATTTAAACTTCCGAGCCAAAGGGGCATCAAATCGCAGCAGACATAATGCCTTCCGACCCTCCATGCAGGAAATAAACGGAACTTTTTTTAACGCACACTCGTACCACTCCGAAGTGCGTTCCTAAAATATTTCTCTTGTGCGTATTGTTCCAATCACGCGTTAATTCCAAGCGCCATGCCAAGTTCATGAAAATTAATAAATTTTTGTGAGCAAAAAAATGGCACTTGGTTCATGCAAATTTCTGTCGCAGAATAAGAGGTCGTTATTTCAACCACAAAAATTATTATTTCCAAGCGTTGTGGTTCCAACAGTGTCATAACAGCAGTTTTACAACATTTAAATTGTTTAATTATAATGAAAAAATGTATATTTTCCTATTTTAGTACGCATTTTGGTTTTGAAATTCATTACGAGTGACACAAAAATTAAAATTAATGACAAGTGACTGTAATGTTTGGATAACGTGAAAGGCCAGGAAAAAATTTTATTTGAGGAATTTTAAAAATATGCCTTTAAATATTCATTGATTACATTTGATCATTCTCGAACTTTAATATGCTTTAAAATTAGTTACACAAGGAATTGAGAGCGAAGAAGATGGCTGACAATTTAAATTCAAAATGAGATATGAATGAAAATAAATTGGATTTCATTCCCGGGGGGAGTTTCATAAGTTACTTTTATAATGACAGTAAAAAAAGTCTAAACATGCAATTTGAAATTGGTATTCAAACTCTTCAAAAGGTATGAAATATCCGAGTTCTAGGTTATACCAAATACTGGAAGATTGATTGAAGCAGCGAAAAGTTTTATGCAAAATAGATTACATTTGTTTCCTCATTTTTATTTTAACTCCATGATATATGCATACTGGCGAAAAAGCTAATGCACTACCCATCGGTTTATGAATGCGATAAAAATGGTGAATATATATTATGGTCGAAATTTAATGCATTAAATATTGCACCTTACCAAGTGACCTTACTCATTTATTTGTTAACTCTTAGTTATTCGAAAAAAAATTATCGGAACTAACTAAGCCAAGCATGAGGATCTTGTATAACTAACTAAGGCCCATCTATTCATCGAGTTCTAAATGAAGGGAAACGAAGGCTCAAGTGTTCTCTATTTAAATTCTTTAAATATTTTCACTAAACCTAAATCATACAAAACCTAAATGATTACGTCATTAATGAACAAGTCATTACCTGAAAGAGGGGTATACACACTTTAGTGTAAACAGAACATAAGTAATTGAGCTATAAATTAAGTAGGTAATTGAGAAAATGAGCTCAATAGAGACAAATGTGAAATCTGAAGTACTTCATGGGAGGTAATAGATTTAGAAAATCACTAGTGAGCTGTATTATAGGAATTTACTCTTACTAATATTCATTAATGGCAAAAGTTCCAAAAGTAAAATTAGTTTCCTACATTAGTGGTACTTTGTTTATTTCCACACAGATTTTAATTACATACGTCGACCTAGGTTTTAATTTACCAGGAAAAACTTCAGAACATTGCGTACAAAATACATACCGACTCAGAATAAATACCAATTACTTTGCTATCACTCATAACTCCGATTTTGCATGGAGAACACACACTAGAAAATTATGCAAATCAGCCTTAAAGCCTCTTCTCGTCATTAGAAAGGTCACCAGTAAGTGTAATGAAAAAGTAAACTTAATGTGTTAAATTGACTTGTTCATTGCATTTAGGATATATTTCGTTTGTCGTTCATCGAAAATGTTAATAAAGGCATTATATTAATTTCAAAGGAAATGTGATAGTTTTTGTAATAATGTTGCGGAAAGAAGTCAAGTTTATTGATTTACCCAAGCAGAAAAACACCATGCGAAACTAAAGCATTTAGAAAGGATACTCGTGCATACTCACACACCTCACAGCATTAAGAGAACCTTACTATAACGGGAGAAGACTCAGATAAAATAAGAGAAATTGACTTCAACGCTAAAAGATTGAAGAAATCTTTTTTCCTTCGAGCAATTCTCACTCACTATAAAACTATGTTTACATGTCGCAACAATTATGATAAAAAAACCTTCCATTTAAAATCCTGTAATATAAAATTCTCTCTTCCAAAAACAACTTCTGAAGCCAGAAGTTAATATTAAAGGTTGTCCTTACACAAGCTGCTAGCACGTCTGAGTGACCAGATCCTGGGTGTAAGTGGTTATGTGTACGACATCATTTGCCATTTTCTCTATAAAAAGGTGAAATGTGAGGAAAAGAACCGTTTAACATGGTTAAATCATAATAACACTCTAGCCCCACGAGCGCACTCGTGTGTTCAAAACCACACTTGTTGACAATAGGACTGATGTAATTCAGAAATTAAACTATTCCAATAAAATAGGAACACCTAAAACCACAATGAAACATCATTCGCGAAATATAATAACAAATAGATCAATAAATTATTCATTCATTATTCAGAAAATGGGAAAATAAAAAATTCGCTCGGAGTGATGTCATGCAGGCCACATACTATTCTTCCACTCTGAAAACGTTGACTACCTGTGGTTGGTATTTTTAAAATATATTTTCTACGGGAAGGACAAACCATGAGGAGTCAAGCACACTGCCTTTTAGAGATCATGTTTAGTATCAGCTGCCTTATAGGCGTATTTGACATCAGCCCGTAAAATACTTCCATTGCCACGAAAATTATTTCCATTCAATGTTCCAACATACCATGCTCACAAAATACCCTCGGCGTAGTTTTGAAGGAACTAAATTCTGAAATACTTCGTGGAATTCATGCACACCTACAGAAGACAACTTTCTGAGTTAAATTTTCCGTTTGAGACCTCAATCAAATACAAAAATACGAACGTTGTGCAGTGGTCTATAAAATAAAATAAAATTATTATATATATATAATATAAAATAAATAAATTCAAGCAAGTAGGAACAGCCTCGAAGTCTCAATCACACTAAATTTTCTTCGTAAGAGTGCTTCGTAAAGCATAACGTTAAATAATAACTCTACTGCGTCGCAAGGACACGCTGGTTTTCAGGGAAACTAATCCTATGCTCACCACCCTCGCGCTAGAGCTCGCATTCGTTCCACGGAGTGGTTTAAGAGGACGTTAATTCAAACACCAATGACCATTCAGAAATACTCATTAGCCATTAAAAACTCCATTCACTGACACACTGACTGACACTGACACTAACGACTGGTAATACAACTGACAAGCGTTCTAAACGCTACAATAAGAACTAAAAATACAAGGGCAGTGAAGAAGAGAGTAGAGAAAACATTTGCTTACAGTTATGTTGCTGTTCAAAAAGCAGCGGAGTAAAGTAATTCTAAAAAAGTAGACGCTAGAGGAAATCGATTGACATAGGAATGGATCACATTCAAACCACTGCCCAAAGCTCCCTAAGCCTTATTTGTCATTATACCACAATCATACTGATACACAAACGGATTAAGTACTGAATTACCTGCTTTAATTTTTATTGAAGTCTATAAATGAATCATCTCTTCAACCTAGATTAAGAGATATGATAACGGAAATTATCTTCGTGTGATTATTTTTTAATAATGCCTAAACCAAATGTTTCTTTAATATGCACAATGATAATAATGGCTTACCAGTGCCAACGAACCCACAATGGGGTATCTTGTAACCGTCTCATTGTAACAGTTATTTAAATTCCCGTGAGAAAAGTGATGCTGCCTTCGTGATTCGTGCCAAAGTGAGATGGATTATTTCCCTTTTGAATAATCTCGATAGGACATGTGAGAAACATTGAGTCTCAAAAGCCTCTAAACGTAGTGATACCTTAAGGCCACCCCACCATAGACAAACAGCTATTAAAAACTCGCGGTAACGAGTAAAATATACCATACCTCTGATGATATCTGGGTTTTCGGGTTGCTCCCGTGCTGTTTCATCCTGAGGGACGACAGTTTCAACGGCGTTCCAGTCAGCATCTTAAGGTCCGAAGTGATGTAAGCAAAGATTTAGCCGTTATTTATTTAAAGAAACTGTTGTCCATCAGGATGAAACAAAGCGGGAGCAACCCGAAAACCCAGAAATCATTTGTTACTCCATGTGTAAATCTAAGTGATTTATCAATGTGAAACGAAAGGGGGAGAACTCCTATGGTCGTAATTTAAATTGGCACCTAATGCATTAATTAAAACTTTAAAAAAAGTTAACATCCGCGAAATTATTTGCGGAAAATCTATTCTCACATCACCGATCACACAGACACACAACTTTCGTGCGACCTGAATGCCTGTTGACTTCGGCGAAATTCTTTTACAAAACAGAAATACGAAACAGACTATAACTATTGCTCTTAGTTTATTGGATTGTTTTTTTCATCGACAAGCATTTAAATTCCGACGAGGAGCTAAATGCCTTGTATGAACATTCATCCTGATTAGAGGAGTAACATTACACATCAGCATCAAGAAATTGTTTTATGCTAAATTTGAGAATGTTCTCTGTCCCTTTTAAGGACAATCATATTCCCCGAACATGTATATGCATGAGAGCTTTGTAAGCCACGCAACGCTGAGTCGTGGAAGTAGTGAGAGATCCAACGGAAATAGAAGTGACTGAAGAAAAGAGTGAACGAACCGACTAGCTCATGAATGCCGAGGCTACCCGTTACCCCCGCCAGGTAGGCATCCCATTCCCAACCAGGTTAATTTCCATGGATACAAGGTATATAAGGATTAGTCCAATCGCTCAAATGTTTCTCCTCCCCTCTTCGGGAGTATGGAAGCCAAATCTTCCCTTCTGAGAAAGTCGCGCGCTCTTCCATTTAGAGTAACATTACGGAAAGTAAATAGAAAATTAATATTCGTGGTAAATCTAAAATGAGAGGATGCTTTCCAAAGATTGTGTTAGCGTTTTCGATCTGCTTGGTCCAACAACGCACAAGAATGAAAACTATGAATGAGACGAGTGACGAAATGAGTGTGCTTTGAGCGTACGAGACATTGAGACAGTTCTCCGAGGCGTGGATAACACTTCGAGTGCGTAAAACACATTTCATGCGTTATGGACACAAGGTTTTATAACAACTTTTTAAAAATACTTATTTAAAAAAAGAAAAATCCAATTATCTCTTTGAGATTCACCATAAGACATGATACCCTTCATTGAATGCTAGAAAATACCCTCCTAGAGAATTTTGAAGAATAAAATAATTCATTGAACATCATTGGAAATAAACACATAATTACGGTATAAATATCATCACAGTAATCAACCCGAAGGTCGGTCATCTTCTTCCATGGGTCGGTTTGGTAGGTGAGGGTAGTGCTCACCCAGTACTAAGCCCAACAGCGCGTGTATTTCTCACATTAGGGTAGGGTGGCCAGTTCCTTTCCATGTACTACCTGTGATTTCCCAGAATGACCTGGTGGCCGAAAAATGGTACACAGCTTGGATGAAGCTGAAGGTTCCCAGAGACGTCACCCGTAATCGAACCCGGGCTCTCCGGTTGGTAGCTTATCGCTCTACCCACCTGACTAGCACGCTCCTTGGAGTAATTTAACAATGTATAATTCAGCGACACATTTTTTTCATAGTTAAATCCGGATACCTATTTTAAAGATAGTTTTATAAGAAATGTAAAATTAAAATAACAAATGTGTAGGAGAAAATTACATGAAATTATTAGGAATATGAGTTTTATAAACTATATATAAATTGAAAAGTTGAATGAAATAGAAAAAAATATATCATTTCAAAATTGTATGCAGTTTTTATTAAAACTTGTTTGATTGGATAGCATATCCTATTGGGTTAATGGAAATGACTGAGATCTAATAAGACTAGGAGATTCTAAGAAGAGAAAATATAATATATCTAATAAAAATTTCTGTAATGATTTATATAGGCCGACCTTGTTAAAAATAAAGCAGCTCCACTAACCTACGGACTCACGCTTCAAGAAAGAAGTCCAATTCATATAAAAAAGGTATTTTCATTTAAATTGCGTAACTGTAACTGTTGAAGAACACACTTCAGGAGGACAATGATTTTAGGAATGCATTCAATTCCTGCTATATTTAGGTTAGGTATTAGGTATTTTATATTTAATTGAACTCTGCTGAAGTTAAGATAATAAGCTATGCAATGGTCAAAATTTCGGAAATCTTTAATTTCCATGGCCTTAAATTTAGGAGACACGTCTGCCAACAGTGTGCGCAAAATACATGCGCTTCGTACAAGTCCTTGAGGAAAACATCAAGCGTTTTACTTTTAGAATTAATTTTTAATGTTTCATCAAAGGTTTTACCGTTCAGCTTAAAAGTTATGGTGGGGCAACTTGGTCGTTGAGTCAAGAGTATACCCATAGGGTGGAAATTTGTGACATGGGTGGGGCGTGGAGAAGGATGGAGAAACTGAAATGGACAACAAGAAAAGCAAACGAAATTCTAAGGATAACGAAGTAGAGAATGTCATTGTTAAAAATTCAGAGAAGGCTGGAAAGGTGGATGTAGGGAATGCTGAATGGCAATGGAATATTAATGACTGTGAAAGAAGTATTGGGTTAGTGAGGTAGAGAAATAAACATATTAGGCACGTTGAAAGAAATTAAGAAGGTGAAAAATATCTGAAGTGGCGATTGGATTGTTAAATGTAGGGTAATGTATTGTTTGTGTCCTTTAAAGAGGGGCATTGAAGTGCGGTATTGCTTAGTCCTCGAGTCCGTCAGTTATCTCTAGTTGACGATATCGGACATCTTAGGCTAGAGATATTATTGGTCTCACTAATTAATTCTATACCTATTTTTTGCTGTATTAGATCCAGAGTGGACGCATGGGTTTTCAAAATTTTAAAGGTTTTGTACAATAGATCCGTGAATGCACTAAGCGTATGCACGACGCCTATCAACAAAATTAAATTCCACTCGAAAAATTTGGGCATTTAATTTCGGGGCTGCGTTAATAAGGGAAAAATTATAAGCGTGACAAAAGAGAGTAAAAAAGAATCCTGAGGGGGTAGGGAAGGAGATGAAGGTGGTCACCGAGGCAGAAGGGGGGGGGGCGTAGGGAGGAGAACGACGCTTGCAGGGCCAGTGGACATGTCAAGCGAAAATTAAAAGGCATCTCGACGCCATTTCCGCCTCGGAAATTTCACCGCCACCACCTTTTTTCATCACTCTTGTAGAGCGCTCATCCATAAGGGCCCTCAGGCAGAGTTTTCTTCTGTTTTCGCCCGTTGATGAACTCATTTATTCAATAAATTACCTGAAAATGACCGCTAGCTTGGCCGCTCTAAGTCCAAGCGTTTAGGAAAACCTCCTCATTTAGAAATACTTTAGTAAAATGTTAATATAATGCACTTATACCTATCACACCTTGCATAAATAATAATTACTTCAATACCTCTTTGTTTACACAATGGAAAAAATATTCACTCCCTGAGGAAAGCAATCCAGGTTTATATTTAAAAGTCGCTGCGTCTCTTACTGCACTATTAGAGTATGTTCAGACTTTTTACCTAACACAATGTTGAATCTAAACTCAGCTGAACAAAACTGCAGTGGTGGACAGATCTCGGAATTTGAAGGGCGATGAAGGTCGAATTATAAATTTCCTTTAAGATAGAAAAACGGTTTTTGAGTGAAGGAAGGATTCCGGATTGAAAATTAAAATCGAACGTCTTAAAGAGTAATTCTACCAGGCTGACAAATTTTCTGCCACGAGACAACAATCATTAGAAATAATAATGTATGTAAAATTAATATTATGTCTTAAAATTTGTAAGCGATGAATTATGCAATGATTTTAAAGATAAAATCTAGATGAAAAGGTGCTAATTCACGATATATCGTTAGCTCCGATGACTAAATAAATTGCTATTGGTGTTAGGACGTAATTAAGACACTATTGAAAACTATAATATAGGGTGTAGTTCATAATTTTTGTTGCACTAAAAAATGAATTCCTATTCCTATAAATTTACATTTATTAACATAACATGCAATTCGCTAATTAGTGGTATGATTTAGTTAGTTAAAGCATTATTTGGAAGTGATCACCTCGAAAATGAAAGAATCAACGCTAAATTTATCTTACTAAAAGCTAACTGTCGTGTTATAGAATGAACATAGGTTAACTAACCCTTACATTACATAGGTAAGTCAGACAATGGTGATAAAGTTAAAGAAATAGCCTGTCGAGATGATGTATTCAAGAATTTGTTTCTCCCATGCACGGTCTACGACCGCAACCCAAAAGGAAGAAACTCTCACAATTAGAAGAATATGTTTTCTCCTTTACGAACCACGGTTCTCCTTCCCTTTTTTCGCGTCTGTTGTAACGCAACCCAAAAGGAAGAAACTTAGAAGTATATGTTTTCTCCTTTACGAACCACGTTTCTCCTTCCCTTTTTTCACGTAAGTTGTCAAAACACCCTTTCGGAGGCTTGCAGGGCATAATATTGAAACATATTATGTAAAATCTATTTGTTAAGCACTGGAAATCGTAATAGGTTTTATACAATTTACCAAGTCTTATAGTAAATTGTCGTTGAAATTTTGCCCCATAGGAAAATGAAAGGTTTGTATATCTCGACCAATATGAAATCGCTCACTCTTGGTGTGTTAAGTTGCTTCGCACCCTCCAAGCGTGATTAGTGATTGCTAATCCTAAAGTACTTTTCACTAGAAATTTTACCTCATGTAATGACTTCATTTCAGTTCCAACCGCTTATTTTTCTACACTCCAGCACTCACTGCAATGCGCCAAATTGGTGAGTTTTCCCCTTTCTGCCCTCTAAAATATATGCTTGTGCCACACCCGAAGACTATTCTGTGAAAGTTTAATCCTCCTCCCCTCTATTGGTTTTGGTAGCCCAGACGCCATTCTGTGTCGCAAGGACTGACTACCCTGTTGCTGATAGTCTTCTGCATCGAATGAAAACGATTGTGGTGAGGAAGGAATTTATGTCCTCACTCGACATTCCATTTCTGTCACCGTGCATCGTTTCCCGGAATTTGGTTGGGGAAAATATTGCTCAAGTCAATTTTATTTCGCGCAATAATAGAATTACATTTCCGCTCTCTGTGGCCTCGCATTTTTATAAACGTTGAATTTCCTCAAGTGTTATTCAATCCTGACGATTCAACTGGTCCTTGACGCCTTTTCCGACGCCATCAAACTTGGTACGGGTATATTTTTGTACCAAATACTCGTATAATACCTTTCTTTACGTTTAGTGGAGAAAAAATAATAAAACTGTTCTTATCCTATTTTATTTGCAACATTTTTTTTCTCTTTTACAAAACTATAGACTATATATAATCATTTATTTACGGAATAGGAATTTTTCCAAACTTTATGTATGTTTCAATTCTTGTCAATAAATTGGCGAAACATAGAATGCAAGTTTCAAAATAAACCGAGTATTGTTTATTATTCTTTGAATAACTTCATAATGTGGCAATAACAAATGGGTACTTCTTAGGATTTTACCTAGTTTAGTGCATGGGTTTGTTCGATTATCAATCCATGAAGAAAAACGTTTGTACACACGCGTGGCCGTACTAGGGCCGTGACGCACGTTGTACTCAAATAAAATTTATAATTAAAATAAAAAGAAAGGGAAATTTGAGGAA
>LYUA01000757.1:18836-30628 GCA_002093875.1 Calopteryx splendens
TTAGTACTGGGTGAGCTCTATCCTCACCTACCAAACCGACCTTCGGGTTGAATACTGTGATGATTAAGGATGAGAGTGCTGATGAAAATAAATTTAATTGATTCATGCCAGGAATTAAATTGCCAGGAATATAGGTATTTAAAAGAATATGAGTGCATATTGAAATAAAATTATTTGTGATTAGTACATACCAACAATCTTGGTTCATAATAGACAAATCAGTAAATTATCAATTTTTTAATGAATCTTTGGATACTCTTTTTCTGATTTATTATATTGGTGTAATTAAAAAATAGAACATGCTCATTTCTTACTTTTTAAATTATGTTTTACCTATACATCATTTAAATTTATTCATTGATATTTCATTAACTGAATTTTTGTTGTCAAATATTATACTAACTGATAAGTTTTTAGGGAATACGTCCATCCATTTATATGATGGAAAAGTGTGTCTTGGAATATTCAGTAACTATAATAAATTAATTTAATTTTTACAGTTGAATTTAAATGGATATCTGGAGTTTAGTGATCCCCCTGAACATTACACCTATCCACTTGTGTTCCCAATTAAGGAATGGCCTAAGAGAAATGACCCATCATTCATTGGAGTTTTCTTCAGCAAGTGCAGAATAGGTAAGTTCATTGCATATTTATTTTAAATTTGCAATGAGGTTGTAAACTACATGAATGTTGATTCCATTCAAGTTCATTATTTATACTTATCAGATGAACTCCTAAAATCATTAGTTTCAAGCTTCATCTGCTCCTCTTGTATCTCCAATATCATGGGAATATATATCATAATATGAATGTTTTTATTTTTATATAGCATATATATTTGATAGTATTTCAGCATTGAAATATAAGCTATAACTTTTAGATTTTTTTCATTTTGCTTTTCTTAGCAATATTTTCATGCAAGTTGCTGATAATCTACAAAAGTCATAAAAAAAACTAACAGTAACTTAAGCAGAGTCACCTACTGTTGCATATACAAATGTGAAAAAATTCATCATGCAAAAATAATTTATCTGAGCTAGGAATCGAACCAGGATTCCTCAATATCCGACTGAGTGCTTTAGCCAGTTAAGCTACCCAGGCATACTGTTACACTTTGAATTTCTGAGACCTTTAAATGGAACAAGATGTTCTCATGAATTGCCGTGCATACAATGTCATGAAGCAATCGTTGTCATGCACATGGTCCCACTGTCCAAGTGGTTAAAGCGACATTAAAACAACTAAGGTGTTCAACCTTTTTCAAAAGAAACTAACAGTAACTTAAGCAGAGTTAATTGCAGTTGCATATGCATATACAAAATAAATCCACAAATCAAAAATCATTCACCTGAACCGGGACTCAAACCTGGAACCCTTGATTTCCAGCTGAGTGCAATAGCCAGTTAAGATACCCAGGTGAATGATTTTTGCATTGTGAATTTATTCATTAAGAAATTCCTATTTTGAAATTACCACACTATGAATTTTTTCCTTTTTTGTGGAGGTTTCACACTTTAGTACCTGAAACTGTAATCCAGGACTTCTATCCAGGGTATCTTCAAACCTCTCTTAGAAAGTGTTTAAATTGTGGCAACTTAATGCACTTTTGTAATAAAGGCTGCATACTTAAGCGTTGCATATTTTGAGTAATGGATTTCTCTTCAGAAAGCCCCTAACCTATTCAGGTTCTTTTTAATCATCCCAAGAATAAGATATTTTCAAATTGCTTTTTACTGCTGTTTCCTATCCAAATTTTCTGAACTCGGCAAATGTTAATCCATAATAAATCTTTGAAGGTTGCAGAAGAAACTTGTATTTCTGCTTCTTGCTCTGCATTTAACACATACCAGGAATTACACTTTGCCCAGAGCAACACATTATCATCACCAACTTCCTTAAACTTTGTAGAATAACACACCAAAGTCTGGAGTGATAGGTCACATCTTACTGAGGCTCTACTGATGCTGATGTTTTCTTCTATAACAAGTTTTACTCCAGCTTTCATATTTTTCTCCATGAAGAATCCTTTATTTTTCTTCCTTGTACAGTCTATATCCATCTCTGAAACACAAAGTACTTTATTAAATATAGTTTTAATGTAAAAATTAGTGTCGTCCACAATGAGACAGCAGTTGTTAAAGAGCACTCACTGTGCTCCACATGACGTCTTATATAAAAATACCTTATGGCAAACTCTTGGATACATGTATGTATGCAAATTATTTTTAATGCTTTATGGAGAACTTAAAATGCCAAGGAGTGGCACTATTCCAATTATGAAAGCATTAGGTAACTTATGATAAAGGATAAGTAGAAGGTAAAGGGAATACATATGTGGAATAAATATACTAAGTCACTAAATAAAAATGAATAATTTGATAACTGAGGTCCTTTTCAGTGGTTACAAGAGAAAACCTGAGAGGAGAAAGGGAGGTAAAATTTATAAGTTTTGTTATAATTAATATAATGTTTATGTATTTCTTCTACGTGTTACTAATTAAAAAATTATTGAACATGATTAAAATTTAAAGGATGCAATGCGAAAACTGGGAAGTATGTAGTTGTAAATTTGGATATGGAAATTTAAATTATTGCATAAAAATTACTGTGATTTTTACAAAACAATATGTTGTTTTTAATTTTTTATATTGGGCTCTACTATCATGATGATTACACTTCACCCTTGCTTCATCATGTCATCTTGGAAACTTATGAAACAAATCAATGGTAAAATGAATTAAAGGTGAAAAGGGAGTGAAAGGGTAGAAATAGTCAGAATAAAATACTTTTTCCCACCATAAATGCCAGAAAAAAATAAATTATGGTGAAGTGAATTGTTTATAAAACATGAGTTTTATGGAAATCAATAAATAAAAATTTAGAAAAATTATAAGCTTCCTCTTCTAGCTTGTACAAAGGTTTTGAACAATGAATACATAATTGGAAGACATTTGAAACCTACCTCAAAGAATGTTGAAATAGCTGATGTACGCAAGCAAATAATTTTCTCATATCATGCAATTATGTCCTTATCCTCTGTTTTTAGTTGTCTGTTGTGTGTTTAGTTGTATATGTATGTATCTCTTCTTAAGTATTTGCTTTTTCGAGATAAACTCCTTTTTCCTTTGCCCGCTCATATAAATCTAAAACATGAGGGTTGCATTAAGGTGATGCAATTCTTCTTTTAGGGCTTTTAAGTCCATCAGATGCTGACAAACGACTACCAGGTGTGTACTATCGACTGGAGAGTGATCTTGATCAAAGAACGGACCAATTTGGAGTTGAGGTACGAGAGAGAGTAATGTGGGACATTAGAGAAGGAAATGTGGGTGCTGAGACATTTATCCCCAAGCATGTGGTGATTGCCACGTGGAAGAATGTGTCATTTGCTGGGGGTATTGACAGTGCTCTCAATAAGGTTAGTTTATTCCTGCATTGCTTGAGTATGTAAACTATCTTTCTATCACAAAAATCACAAAAAATTACGAGTACATACCTATGTTCTTTCAAAATTGCCCTACTTTATAATAATAGACACATATTTAAAAAATAGTGATCATATCCAGATTTGCAATTAGTATGTATGAACTTCCATGAAGTTGAAAAAAACATGTTGAAATTTCCCAAGGATCAATTTCATAATTTAAATTTTCAAGCACTTCTCCAAATAGAAATTCAATTATGTAATTAGCAGAGGCCTTGTCATCTTCAGGTTACCTCAAAAGACTTGATTCTAATAATGATAACTTAATGTTTTCCAGACAAATACATTTCAAATGGTTGTGGCAACTGATGAAGTGACGTCTTATGTCATTTTCAATTATGACTTGATCACATGGACAAGTCACACAGAGGCTGGCGGTGACACTGCAACAGGCCAGGGTGGTTGGTCTGCATTTGTAAGTGATTTTTTAAAACAATTTTTTATAAGGCTTTTTTATTTAGTTTATATTTTAGGTTGAAAACTGCACACATGTAGAGTCATACTGGAGTTGTGAAGCTATAAAAATATTTTGTCAAAGGTAAAGGCCAAGTGATTCTATATTGATATACATATTTTCAAAATGATTTTGCATTTAAAAACCTACATTCAGTAGCATTAGTGCCTTCCTCTCATTACTAATTATAGTATGCATTTTAATTACTTCTCAAATTAATTGCCAATATTTAGATTCATTGAAATAAGAAGTCTTTAATTTAAACCCGAGAGCCCCTGGAATTAAAATAATATTTGAATTCCCTTTCAATCTGGAATATGTGATCATTAGAAATTAAAAATTTAATATCTTAGAAGTATTTTCAGCACACACTACCTCTATATATTTTTAGTATGTAACCATTTGTTAGTGTTGCACCTAGTTTGGTATGCATTTTTTCTCTAATTCACAAATTATTCTATTTTCCCTTAACCTTTGTGTGTTATTACATAAATGCAAAAATAATGTTCAATTAATTTTTAAGGAATGCACCCAGAGCCAAGGAATGAATTTTATTTCTTCCTTATTTATTTTGAATAAATGCCAATCTATATCGTAACATTTTAGAAACTGAAAAAGCTGAAATAATTTATGTATTTTAAAATATGTGAAAGGTGTTGGAATGATTAGTATGATTCTGCCACACATTGACAGGTTTTACGTGCCACAAATATATTTTGCTAGCCACCCAATGGCATATGGTAGGGGTTAGAACCTATATTTAAAAAGGATGATGATTCGGAAAGTAAGTATGTATAAGATGGGATGGGTTAGGTTCGGGAATACTGAGGGGAATAATGGTCTAGTCAAGTACACATTTTTGAGATAATTTTTTAAGTTGATAAAAATACTTCACCATTTCAAGGCATTTAATAACTGCCACAATATCTTCATTGAAAAGGAGTCCAATTGGTTTTTAATGCTAAATCTTTTAAGTTTTATTATCAGTGGCATAGCGGCGGGTTGTGCTACCTGGGGCAGTCCCCAATATTTGTTACCATCAAACCACCCCCCTCATTGCAGATTTTAATTCGTACTACACACTTGAGGTATGAAGTGGGTGGGGGGGATAATGTAAGTCAATCTCCCTGGTGGAGAGGCACCCCACCAAAATTACTGCCCCCAAAAAGTGTCACCCAGGGAACACTGCCTCCCTTCCCTTCCTTGCTATGTCACTGCATATTATAAAATTTTAAAATTGTGATTTGATTAATTAAAATATAATCTACCTAATTTCTATGAAATTTTTTGGAGATACAAAGAATTGATCGCATGTCAGATGAAACTCATCCATTTTTAATTTTAGAAATAATACCATATGCAGACCTGCTTGCAAATTGACCAAACTTCAGATCCCACCACTACCACAGTAATCAACCATAAAGTCGGTTAGGTAGGTGAGGGTAGAACTCACCCAATACTAAGTCCAACGCTATGTGAAATTCACACAATAGGGTAGGGTGGCCAGTTCCTTTCTCTGTGCCACCTGCTGTTTCCCAGGTACCTGAAAAATTACGCAGCTTGGGTGAAAGTGAGGGTGCGCAGAAGCATACCTCAGGGTAAAAGCCTATAAATGACTCTACACACTGGACTAGTATGCCCCTCTACTTCAGATGCAAACTCTAATTGTTAATTCTTAAGATAATTTGAATATATTGATAATTCCTCTCATAATTATCAATCCATGTCTAAAATCACTTTGCTTTTACCTTCATGAAAAAGAGTGGAAATACCATATTTCCCAGCCTAAAAGACACACCGGCACATAAAACACACTATGATTTATCAGATTAAAATTTATGTAAATTACACCTATAAGACAAACTGGCGCATAAGATGCAGGGTGATTTTAGAGCACATTTTGGAGTAAAAAAAGGTCCATCTTATGTGCCAGGAAATATGTTAAATGCCAATGATTTCTTTATGTGCAACTTCCTCAAAATTCACCTAGATGTAAAGGTATAATGAATGAAAACAAAGACACTGTAAATTCTTAATTAATTCAATTTTAATAGTCTCTAGTTATTTATTTTTTTAACCTTTTCTATCTATAAAACTCACAGGTAGGTTTCAATGCTGGAAATGGAACCCAGAGTTTTGAATATAAACCATATTCTCAGTCTCCAAAAATATGGGACTTGACAAGTCTTGGCTGTGGCAATGGCTTCCCTGGACGGCATATCTTCCGTATGGACAAAAAGATTGAGCCAGGAAAATGCAATTAGAATGTTTTCAAGTGATTTAATTGGCAATAATATCTAGCATTTGCTAAAATATGTTGAGGAAGTATGTGATGACTAAAAATAAGGTAACATGCAGCATAGCTGATGGATAAGGATTGTTTTTCCTTACTTTGTTGAAATGATTAGTCAAATGAGAAACCAAAGTTTTGATCCAACAATGAAATAAAGAAAATGATGAGGAGTATTCTAAAAAATGCATGATAAAAAATGAAAATATTTCTGTAATTGGTACAAAAGTAATGGTCACTAAAAATCAGTTTGCAGATGCAAATTGTAAAATTAGTAGTTTTATAAAGAGTGTAAATTTACTAAAAAATGTACAGCTATATATGTTTTCCATTACTACGTAGGTATTATATTTAGGGAGGAAGTTTGTTTTAGCCTGATTCATTTAATAGCAATCAATCTATCATCAGAGAACAGAGAATTTATCTGCAACTAGTGAATGGTTTTCACTCTTTTCATGAATAAATCTGTAAATTTGGTAAATGATAGCTGCTAATGGGAACTTATCTCTAAAAATCCCTAATTTTAAACAATTTATTAAATACTTAGAATGCGAATACTATAATTTTAACTGATCCAATGGTGGATCTCTATTTCTTTGATCAGTCCCTGTTAAATAGTTTGCATTTCATCTACCTAATTCCTGCTGAATGAGAATATTTGAGTGTAGGACATATTTAGCAACATAAAAGCAATTTTCTGCTTGACAGTATCTCGTATGATTGGAAATGTTGAGTGTATCTTAAAAAGTTTTTAAGCAAGGATTTTTCTGTCTCAATAATTAGAAATAGGTATGCTATGTTTTAAATAATAATTTGTTAATTAAAGTCTTTTTCTAGTTATTCATCACAGAATAGATAATTCTTTATTGTCATTTAACATCTTGGCATGATGTGGGCTCAAGATATAACAAATCAGGTTTGCCTTCAAATAAATTATATAGGCAGGTAGTATTGCTAAAATATAACTTTGTCTTTGGTTGAGTGCGATATTTTTGTTTGAGTAAGAGAAAGCAATTTATTAGAATATTTTATGGCCATGACATGTTTTTCTTTCCATCAGAAGTATGTACCTCACTGGGTGGATCCAAGCCTTTAGAAGAAAGAATTATAATAAAAAATATACTATACACTCCATTTAACCTATGTTCCAGTTGTTTTTAAGGGCCTGCACAAGGACAATGTTGATACTGACCAAGAGTAATTATTTAATGTATAATAAAGAATAAAAAAATCTGAATTTAGCAGTTTTTATTTGGAGAAACCTTTGGCTTACCTGATGATGGGATATACAGCTATAGTACAGTGAGACAACCCCTAATGGATACCTTATCATAGCAGCCACACCCCAATTGAGGGTAGTCTATAATTCCCTTGCAGCATACTATGAATTTTTATGAAATAAGACCTTGAAATAGCATTCACTCTAAATGACAGACTAGGGCACTATTTGAAACTCATTACTACTTTTCTTTAAAGGCACACCTCTCGTAACTGACACCCCAAAACATTTCCTGACTCATTCATGCACTCAAATGTTTACCCTGGGATTATGTCGCCCATATAGGAATGACTGCTCCATTTCATTAGTCTTCCTTACTCCAAGGAAGTAAATAGGGGGTGACACAGCTATGGGAGGTGCTAGTCTTGTGCTGATTGTATTATTTGGAGGAAGGGGGTTAGAGGAACAAATTGGTTTATCCAGAGCTTCTAGGAGCCCCCTCAATGGACATCATATTAAATCCCTTTTGGTTTGCAAAATTCTGTTCTGCCTTCCAATACACTTGTACAAATATTTGCACAAATTTGTACCTTGAAAATGTATGAACACACGGACATTAGCTTTTCTCTACGATCTCCGAGCCCCTCTGACTGTAGTGTGAGCATATAATTAAACTCATTAATAATTAAAATATGCTGAAAACAACCATACATTTTTTATCCAATTTTTAATTAGCTTTGTCTTTCCTACGCGATGATAAATGGATTTCCAGATTATTTTGCGTGCATCACATTGAATTACTCGCACTCCGAAATGAGCCATGGTTTCGAAAATTTTGAATTTTTTTCATACTATTGAGACTTCATACTTTTTCGTACGATTTCATGCATACTTACGATTTTTCACGCTTTTTAATACTTTTGAAATTTTGTTCATACTATTGAGAGTTCAAATGGCTCCTTGTGCGTTAAAAAATTATTTTTAAGTTTTTTAACATTATAATGTATTTTTGAATCTACAACAATATTCTATGGGAAAACGAATACCGGCGGAAATCGATCTGCACAAAATATAGGTCAGTAATAGCAGTCCATCCTGCTTTCCGAAATGAGATATTCCGTAGTCAAAACGAATTCTTTTAATCCAGCGACACATTTTCCTTCAATTAAAATTTTGAAAATTGTGAACTTCAGTTGCTTGTTCAATCTAATCACCTTTGCCTTTATCTCAAGCAGATGACACGTATGAGGCGGAAATCGCTTGGCTTTTGTCTTATCCAAAGGGTAAACTAGCGGAGGATATAAAATGAACTGAGAGGTTGCTGTACGCATGTAAGTAGATATTGCGCAAAAAAAGAAAATTGTAGTTAACATAACTTATTATTAACAGAATAGAGAAAAAAATAATAATTTTCACAATTGTAAATGCTCAAAATTGAGATATTAACTTCCTGGAGTTATTTTTAATTGGTAAAAAGCGGTAATTATTTGGTGCAATATTTCCGCCATTTTTTTCATGTGTGACTAATGTGAGTTACATTGTATACTAATTTTTTTTTAACTTTTTAAAAGTCTTTACTAGATATTCATAAGCATTGGAAGTCATTATAGAAGGAGAATTTTTGGCTCAATCATCTGATTGCCCTTTTCTTCCTTATTTATCTTCGGTTAAAACTGTGCACTACACAAAAACTTTAATTATCTTTAAACGAATGTATTTGATCTACGATTAAGCATTTGCATAAGCATGCTCATTTCTAGAGAATTTAATCACCCTTTTAATCTAGGGTATCATCCGATTGTACAAAGTCAACCATACTATATCATAGTGTAAGACAAAGTCAGTTGAGTTCAAATCCTTCATGATTTTAACTGACTTTTCAACATCATGACACCTAGTTGCAGAAGGGAGACTGGCCAGCAGTAAGTATTTGTGATGAACTGTGGTAAAATAAAATTCTAAAACCTTTTAAATTAAGTAAATTAAATGAAATCTGATGATCTCTTACTAATGTTATTAAAAATATCAATGTTTAAAATATTCAGCATCCTGTTATTTTTCAATATCTCTCTCTTGGTTCATTTTCTGTTTTCTTTGAATTCACTATTCCATTCCCTTTTCTAAAATTTATGATGTCATCTACTTAAGGAAAAAGTATGAAGATGTGTTATAAAAAAATGTATCATTTCACTAAGTTAATGCTGAATAATATTTTCTCACACATGGTAACAAAAGTATGAAGGAAGCATAACACTGCATAATATTAAAAATTGAGATATGATTTGAGAGTCTAAAATACTTTTGGAAAATTATGTTTATATTCTAATTCATAGTTGTTGGTATTAGATTTACTGCCATCTAATTATTTATAAATAAGAGTTTTACCTATAAAGAAAAGAAATGCTTTAAAACTTTGACTTGCACTCACCCAACCTCTGTCCAGACCAACCTTTCTTAACTTCAGTATTCCAAAGGGATCCTTTGGTTTAACATGTCTGGGCCCTTACCTATGGTGGTGAAATATTATTACACCTTAATCACTATGCAGCACCATAGTGGGTTAGTACACTGCATTTACTTTCTAGTTGTAGGGGAGCAGGTACCAGTATGATGACACATATTAAATCATAAGGGAAAATAATTGTATAAAATAGTGAAAGCTGCCCTTGGATATTAATAGGCTTTTAATTTGCTAGTTTCATACTGGAGAAATTGTTCACTAAGACTGACTGGTAGAGTGCTGCTCTGCGTTGTAGCTAGCGCCCCATCTGGAGTGCTCTCTGAGTCTACCCCCTTCCAGAGATTTTAATTTTTAGCCAGGGTGACCTGCACCCCCCAGTTATGCTACCTGTAAGAAGGGAATGCTGCACATGGTTGGGTACCACAAAGGGTGGTGTAACGTTTTCGTCACCACACAAATGACTAGTAACAGCAATTACCAACGAGTAACTTTATTCTGTACTAGGAAGCATTGAATGCTGTACAGCGGTCAAGCCATGACTTACTTGAACTCTCTCCGGCACAAGGCGTCACTAGCAAAACTCCCAGAGACATCTATTGGTACATAACATAGCCAAGCCACCAGAGTCATCTATTGATACATTGCAGGTGGTAACCTTGCAAACCCTCTTTTTGTTGAAAAATAGTTTAAGGCATGCTTTTTTATGTAAAGATAAATTAAAGGAAAGTTACCATGTGTGAAGTTTTTTTAAATACAAAAACACTAGTCAATTTTTGAACTTGCTCAAAAAAAAGCTCCTAGACATAAATTTAAGGATATAGCAAGTGTACATGCTTGAGGATAAGGTGCACTGAAATCAGGTGGAATTGGGACATATATGTTGAAAATGGAGGTGTGAGTGATGATTAGTAAAGCTTGAAAGGAATGATTGTTGGATGTGCTGAGGGCATATGTGAGAAAGGTGTGGTTGAAAGAATCAATGGTGATGTCTCATCGAATGAAATAGAAAAGTTTCTATGAGTGCAAAAAAATAGGCATTTAAAAGGATGATGGCAGCTTAAAGGGAGGAAGCCAGGGATATAGCATGCGATGACAAGGAGAAAAAGAATGGATGCAGGTGGAAAAAAATTATGAAATACTATGAAGAAAGAATGCAAATGGAAGCGATGACAGATTAAAGAATGAATTTGAATTGAATGAAAAGATGTTTTAAAAATGGGTAAATAGAGCAAAACAAGGAGAGAGCAAGGGAACAAATGTGATAAAGAATTGGTGGTGATATTGCCTTGGATGAATATGGAGTTGGAGGCTGTTAGAGCGATTAATTACATATGATGGTGGAATATATAATGAAAGTTAGTCAAACTCATTACATGGAGAAAATAAATCCTGGGAAGTTGATTGATAAGTATCACTAAGGTTTGCAACAGTTGTAAGAATGTGAAAAATGGAAAAAAACTCCTTACATTGATGGTACCAACATAAGTAGTGGTGGGTTTTAAACAAGTTTCACTGCAATGGGCACAATGGGTGCCAATAACACATCAAGTGTATACAATATTTAAATCAAATGCTGATTTCATTGGTATCTACTATTTTAATTTTATAGGGCTAAAAGTTAAGTTCTAAATATACTCTATAATGCATGGATAGTGAAATTTGACATGGTTTAGCTCATGTTATAGCTTGCACATTAATTTTGAATACAGAGTAATTTTGATTATTTAATTCATTTTTTAATCAGATTCTTCCTATGAGCCTGTGGCTCTGAAACAAGAAACCACTGGTCAACATGGCTGAAACTGCTGCATATTCTTCATTAGTTAAGTAGACTGGAAGAATAGGAGACTGATCAGGGAATTGTACAGGACTCAGAAAGTG
>LYUA01000757.1:62939-80948 GCA_002093875.1 Calopteryx splendens
GTTTCCAACCCCCCCTCTTCACCCCGTTCGATCTCTCAAGCCCTCTTCCTTCCCTTTTCGTCCTTCCCTGACCTCTGCTGCGCCCAGGACTCTTCAATCCCTTCTTGCCGCCCTCCGCCTCGCCCCGCCGCCACTCCATCGCCCCCTCCTCCACTCCATCGCCCCCTCCTCCTCCTCTCCCTCCACCACCTCTGCCAACGCAGCCGCATGCATGCTCCGAGATGAGAGGGAAGAGTGAGCGAGAGGGGGTGTGGGCGCGCTTGTGTTATGTGAGCGGGGGAGATCGGAGACCCCGGGTGGCGGGGATGGGAGGGAGCGGCGGTGGGAGGGTGTGAGTGCAAGCGGGCCTGCAGCTTTCAACCCTATCCTTTTCCCTCGCCGCATCTCCCATCTTTTTCCCTCCCTCTCATTCTTTCACCTCCCCCCTCTCCTCCCTTTTCTCCCCTCCCACTATCCCTCCAAGGGTCCAATCCTCACGTTTCTGTGACGCCTTGATGTTGCCGGATTGTTTTTTTTTCCAAATCGTAAATCGAGGAGTTTACGCACTTCATATTGACCTTCGGAATGGTCGATTTAGGACATCCGTTTGAAATAAAATCACGTATTTATATTCACATTTACGTTAGCATTCGTGCCATTTTAACGAATTTATCTCAATTCAAAATCGTATAGTTTCGCTCGCACGGGCGGAAGGAGGAAGATGAAGAATCTTTCAAAGGGAAGGGGCGGGGAAAGTGATTACGTACCCTTTTCCCACGCGGGTGGGTGTATTTTTAATAGCCTAGTCCTTTCGCCTTTCCCGAAGAGAACCCATGGATACGAAGGCGGTCGACGTCAGGATCCACCCTGGTGAAGGGATAATTTTAGGTTTAGAATATGTGTGTGTGTTCGCAAAAACTGAGTTTCCTTTAATAATTGATTCAACCAACCGTCTTTAGCGGTTGGTTTTCATAATGTTGATTTCGGTGGAGCTAAGAGCAGGTGGATCCACACCTTCCTTCCTTCTGCAACTAAGAGAAGCTTAAGCGAGAGAGAGATTCATATCATTCGTCAGCATTTCAACCAGTCGGTGTTATCCAAGTTCTTCCTGTTTTAAAGCTTGAGACGAAAAAAGCGATTATAAGTTAGGCACCTTCTTTAAACAATTTTAGCTCAAATGAACCAATCAACCAAATTCACGCACTCGCAGCTCATTAAATGTTCCGGTTTAATTTCAAAATATTGATACCTTATTGTTCCATCTTGCTAGACGAGGGGTTCGCTGGCATTGCAGCCAATCATCCTGCCAGCCAGCGACCAATCGCGGACCTGAAGATGCTGACGGCAACGCTAGCGAAACCGTCGTCCAGCAAGAAGCAACCACGAATCGAAACGGATCGAAAACCACGTTGTCATCTGTACACCACCGTGGAAACCTTCGTTACAACTGATATCTTAGTTTTACATAATTCACCTAAGTTTGTTGCTGTAAGGTATTAGTTTTTCCCCAAGAATTTTAACGAGTTGATTTTGTCTTTTCGATTTCACGGACAAAATCTCTACAAGCTCTTTTAATTCGCCCATGCAAATACTTCTAATTACAATAAATATTTCTCAGGATGTGAGTTGTGGTACTTCATATTATGTTCAGTATTGTTTTTAAAGCACATATAAATGTATCTGTTGCTTTGAGAAACCGTTTAACAATATCCGAGGACATATTATTTCTAGTAATATTGTCCTTCATCGACGTTAAGAAGCTATTAATCAGTTTTCAATGCTAGAAAGTGGTACAGAGATAAGGATAAAAATATTGGGGGTCCTACTTGACTACCGCGCCCCTTGGGTTTCTTTAAGAAACTGAAATGGGTCTCTTGTCACGAAGAAAGCTAACACCTTTGACTGATTCGACAGGTATAGGGTTCTCGAGCTTACTTTTAAAAATGAGGGAACTATTAAGCATCACACCCATCGTCCGGTTGGCTTACCTATATCAAATATGAAAAATAGACCCGCACGCTGTTAGACTTCAATATTTGTCCTTCCCTCGCGTTCTTTCCTCGAAGTTTCTACAAAACAATGGTTAAGCACTAATGCAGTTCTGGTCAAGAGAACTTGACTTCGTCTTGTATGGACCCCTCAAAATGCCTACAATTACATGATTAAAAGGCTGGATTCCTAATGACCTCTGTCATATGGGCTCATGGCGGCTCTTTTGGGGCATGACGTGCAACTCGGGTTATCCTGGAAGTTAGCCTTACCGCAAACCGTTATAAGAATTTCTAGTTCGATTCCCGCCTACGGCAAAGAAATACACAAATGATTTTTTAAGAGCGAATTCGTGACCCGAAATGGCAGAAACCATGAAACTTCCCTGATGCGAGGGAGATAAAATAAATCCGTGGAAAATGCAGTGTTGGTTTTACCAAACTTTCGATGCTTGGGATCCTTTGGAGAAAGTGGAAGTTAATAATTTACACCCAAACTCAATGAAAAGTCAAAAGTTTTTTTTTTATTTATCATTTGAAAGGAACCGTTTTGGGTTATTAGAGAAACTGGGGTTGAAGTCCTTCCAATCATGAAGATAACATGCCAAACTAAGGTTTTAGAAGGGCACAAGCTATTGAGTTGTACCCTTTTTCTTACACGCATGGAAATATTACAGACTGCAACCGAAGATTAGATTTTCACACCAAATAAGAGAAATAAACTCTCGACCTAAAAGATGTAATATGTAATGGTGGAGCACATGTAATATGGTCAGTGGAGCACAAAAGCTCCACCGACCCCCTATGGCCTTCGGGTGGATATGTAAATTATTATTTTAATAATAATATGAAGGTGTTTTTTTTGTTTTGGTTTTAATATGAAGGTGTATTTGTTGATGGCGTCAAATCGTCAATCCACCTATGTTGATTCTGCATCATCTCACCAAAAATGAACTTCTAAATCGTCCTAAATATCGTAGCTTATTTCTTGCTCTATGATTACTTATTCGTCGAATATACTCGCCTCTTTTGTAGCTAAAGTCTAAATCTAGAAATCAACGTCCCATCTACTACCAGGTGGACACTTCGTAGTTTTTAGGCAAAGTTCAGGGGATTATGTATTTTTAATCAATTTTTTAGGCAATCTTTTTCGTAGGTATTATCAATTGCATTCTTATATCTTGAGTATATAGAGTTTCATGACGCTGATAGTGCTTCAATAGGCTTCAATGATTCGGTTCTCGATTTGTTTTTTCAATGACATTAATACGAATTCCTATTCTAGTGCTCCAGTTCGTCCTAAAAATCCAAGGGATTACAGTTGCCGATCGCTTTGTAACTACAATCATACGCCGAAGTCAAAAGTTTTACTCTTCATCAGATGCAGTTAACTGCTGACGATGGTGGAAAGGTGAAAGAAATAACAAGAATACGTCCAAATATCATGACTTAATGGCGAAACTACTACAAAATGTTTTTCCTGGAGTCAATAAGAATTATCATTCCATGGATATTGTTTGCCAAGCAATTAGTTTAGGAATATTACTTCGGAATAAGGTATAGCTAACAATTAGCATCCTGTGATTTTTATCAGCCATCAGATCAATTTTAATCGTCTTGCGGTACTGGTTTTCCTTTACTACCATTTAAATCCCTAGGGTATTTGAAATTCAAACGAACAAATACTAAGGTATTAAATTTTTCCTTTCCGAATATGTTTTATGACGTTCCGAAATATGACTCTTAACGAAATTCAAGGTTATCTTTATAGTTGGCCATGCAGATTGTTGATTACCACTATCGCTTCCTTCTCACGGTTAGGTCGCACGAATGAAATGAGAAGGGAATGGAATACTGTTAATAGTTTTGATGCCTGTTATTAGATTGGTGATTCCATTGAAATTTTTCGAACTGCCTAAATTTTTATCATTTAAGATAGTTGCAAATTTACCTCTTATGAATTTTAATGGCACTAAAAAAAAGAGTTGCCGTAAATGTTTATTCGCCAATTAAATGTGCTGTTGCGGCGTTGCTTGACTTTTCATGCCAGTGTTGGCTATCGCCTCTTCATTTACTAATGAAGACCCATTTTCAGCGGTTGGTTACAAGGGAAAAAAATAGGTCCCGATACCATGGTACTAATACAACAGTAACCAACCTGAAGATTGGTTTGAAAGGTGACGGTAGATCTAAACGCAAATCAAAACCATTAAGCATGTGAAATTTGCACATTCAGGACAGGGAATGTGCATTCGCCCATGCAATGCCATTTTCTTTCCTTGTGCATTCCCAAGAAGTTTTGCTGGTCACAGAATCACCCAGTTTCGGTTTAGCTGTGAGTATCAAGATCACCCGAATTTGATCTCTGCACCCTACGTTCAGCAGCCGAACACTTAATCTATCTGGCTATCTTGTTCCATTTTAACATTACTAAAAATTAAAGCAATCATCATAGTTACCGAGGAACTTAGGGGGACTATTCAGTAAGGACTCGGTATTGTCGCGCAGCGAGAATGATGAAATTTTGACGTCACAACCTCTATAATTGCTGATTCTTGTCGTTGCATAGGAGTCATCGAAGCCATTATGTAAAAATTTCATCATTGTCTTCGCTAGGCAATTCTGAGTCTTTATTGAATAGCTCCACAGCAATCCTAGTTTCCGATGCATACAAGTATTGGAATATTTGGTTGGGTTTCATCTAGTGACGATTCATCAGTATTTAAATCCGCAGTTTGGTTCACTACTGTTCTCCACTCTTCCCTTTCTAATGCTAACTCTCTTGTATCCCTTGATATCTTTTCCGTCTTACATTCCTCGTTACTTGACTTAAGTATTTGCTGTCCTTTGGGTTTCCTGGTGAGGATCTTCCCTTCTACCACCTTCGTAATAAAGCAAACAAACATTGTCTCAAGCTGTGGTCAATCCATCTGTTTCTTGTCGTCCTTATAATACCTCAATTTACTTTTTCCTCCCATACTTATCTGTGTATTTCCTCATTTATCACTTTATCTGTCCATTTTACCTTCAGCATCCGTTACCAACACCAGGTTTTGCAGGCTTCTAATTTTATCAGGTGTGCTTCTCTATGCCTCCGAACCATAGAGTGCCATATGCTTTCACGCATTGCTTCCTTGTTTGTTGTCATATCTTCTTTGAGAAATAGTTGCCTCGTTGTGGTAAACACCTTCTAAGTTTTTGCTAATATTTACTCCAATAATTCAAATTGCTTTTGTGATATTGGCACAAATAATTTGAAATGCAAGGTCAGCACTGACATTTAGGGCAAAAAACTAGGCACCAGTATTCCGGCACTAGAACCTATGCCAGGCATATTCTAGGGTGATCATCCTACATGACGATAACTAGGCATTAGTGGTGATAATTAGGCATCAAGGGTGTGACGAATGTTTAGGTCTCAAAAAATTTAAAAAACTCAAACGGGCGTAAGACTTTCAACGGACCCAGTTCGTTACAGGTATCGTAGCTCAACTTGTAATCGCTGCCAAGTTATTGACGAACGTTGAGTAAGAGTACACCTCATATAGTCCCCAAAGTCAACGGTAATGTGGAATGACAGAATTTGGTGTAAACTGGTGCAAATTTCCTTCCAATGCAAATCTGCCGTGTCCTACCACCATTAGCAAACAGCCCTGATGCGACGCTGAAAGACCTCTTTCTATCTCTTTCTCGAGCTGGCTGAGCTTGGAGCAAGATGTCTCGTTGGAGTGACTGTGACCGGACCTGCAGCCCGAGATAACGGCACAGAAACTAAAGTATATTCGATTTATGAAAAAGAGAAATATCCGTGGGGTTGTTGCTATTGTAGTTTGCATTTTACTTGCACGAAAAAGAGTGCTACGAGTAATACATGTTTGAGTCAACCGTGATGCATTGGGTTTATTGTGTCCTCGGTAACCTTGTCTTCGACTGTAAATCAAAGTGGTGGACGCGGTGGCGTTTGTTTACGCCGGGATATCATTACAAGGGAGAGAATCCTAGGAGTTTCACGTGTCCGGTACCGACCACATGTATTGTGACCCTAGGTTTATTTACTATATCGGTCACCATAATTTTAACGAGCGTGTGTGAAAAATATTTCTGGTCATTCGTAAATGCTGCGCTGCGTATGCCATTGGCTGCAATTGTCAATAGCTTAACTCAGCTACTGTCCTCCGAGCACTTTGTTAAAGCCAGCGAAGTTGTCACGAAATGGTTCGTCTGAGGTAAAATACAATTACCTCGGAGAAGCATTCTTCTCGCTATCGCATGGAACGCCTGATAAGATGTAGATTTCTATTTCCATTACGAAAACCTGCTTTTCCGTGATTTATGAGGGTGGTATTCGTGAAAAAAAATCCCTAACGCCCATAAACATGAACAAGAAACCTCGTTTTGATTTAAATGTGAAGCTCAACGCCTACCACCTAGAAAAATATCTTTTACATATTAATGACACTCAGAATTATGTCATGGTATGTTGGCTTCATGATAGATTGATAACAAGTAACGCTTGGCGTTAGTGAAAATGGTGAAAAATATTTAACATCGGAACGCGTGAGCTCTTTTTTTTCCAAGTATTTTAAATACGAATTATGAGTAAATGAATGCCAAAATGAAGGTAAATAAACGAATAGATCTTGAAAAAAATGAATAATAATATTTCGGAGCAAATATATTGCTCCGAAAATTGTACCTATTATAATAGTTCAGTCTGCCTGAAGGTTGGGATACCTTCAAAAAAAGCAACACTGATTGATGATACTTACATAAGTTAATCGCACATATCACACAGATGTACTTGTATTATAAATAAATTCCCTTTCACGAAAGAATATACAATTTAAATTTTCATTACTAAATAGCTAAAAGTTTATAGTACTAAAAAATTACTCAATTTTGATAATGCCTAAATGGTGACGGGTATCATATTGATTGCCTTTGCCAAAGGTTTTAGAAAAATTGTGTGGGGCTTCGCCCCCACACAATTTTTCTAAACCTTTTGGCATTTTGCCTCTTCGAATAAATAAGTCTTAATACCTTGTATCTACACAAATGCCTAAGTGGTAGTAGGCGTAGGTTCATAAAAATGGGGAAAGACTGTTCCAAACGACCCTTTCGGGCTATCGCTCGGAAAATTCCTTTAAGTGCATATTCTGCCCTTTCTATAGGTTTGATATGCACCTCCCCAGCACATTAAACCATAATACAATTTACAATACACTAGTGCATAGGAAATTACTTTCAGAAAATACACAGAACACTTGCTATGAATAAAATAAATCTAAGTTTTGCAATATTTTAAACCAGTTATTATGTTCCCATTTCAAGTACTGATCCAGGAAAATCCCTGAGTATTTGTAGTCAGCAACTCGTTCTAATACAATACAATTTCTGTGGGTAATTTTCATACACTCCGGAGAGTAATGCACCATATTTCAGTTGATTTTGAAGCGATTACAAATATTGAGACATAAAAATTTATTTTCATCACTTAATTGGAGTTTGTTCGCAACAAACCTTTTTCTGAGAAGATTTACATCTGTTTGTAAATTATATTTTAGTATTTTCCAATTCACTACCTACTTCATAGCTCAAGGCCAAATCGTCTGCAAAGGAAGCTAACCGTCCATTTAAAACTTTATTCATATAATTATTAATACTGATAAACAAATTGTTGTCAAGACAGAGCCTTGTAGCCCGCCACAACATATTACCCAGAATCACAATAATAATTTTTAACCCTTACTCACTGAGAGCGTAACGACAAGTAGCTCTTAAATCATTGTAGTGGGATACCACGAATACCTGCTTACTTTAGCTTTTCAATTAAGATCTTATGATCCAACGTATGAAAAGCTTTTCTTATGCCAACAAAAGCTTAGCAGTTCGTTGAATGCAGTGAAATTATCAATTCATGCATCATAAATGGGTGCCATGAAATTTTCCAATGCTTCTTTTGTATCTTTTCCACTCCGAAACCCAAACCATTTTTACTGAAATATTCTTATTTGTCCAGAAAAGACAATGCTTTTAACAAGCTTTTCAAGCGCTTTAGCGAAAACGAATCACAACGAAATTGGCAGATAGTTCTGCACAATACGCCGATCTCCCTTTTTGTGTAGGGGTATAACAACAGCTCTTTTCATTATACTAGAGAATTCACCATTTGTAAAACTCAAGTTAAAGATGCAACAAAGGACACACACTATATCAAAAACTATATTTTAAGAGTACTTCCCTTATGCCATCGACTCCGACAGATTTTCGAGAAGGAGAGGGCGTTAACTATTTTCAGTATTTCAACTGACGTAACTGGTTAAAAAGATTGACTTAGAAAAATGTCGATTTGCTGTCAAGGTAAAGGGCTAAGAATTAGGAGTTCCAATTGAATTAGTTTTCGCTGATTGAAATATACTAATAAAGTAATTGTTGAACTCCGGTAAAAGTTCTGTATCAGTGATAAGTGGATTGTTTATTTGAACTTCGTATTTTTAAGTAGTTTAAATATTTCTCCTGTTAATTCTTTTATCATATTCGACTGGTCCTTTGTATTGCATTTAGACTTTTCAAATTGTTGCATGTAATATGCATTTAAAGTATTTCACAAAGTTGTATGTAACTTATTTCTAAACTTTGCAAAAGTCTTTCTCAGATTTTCATTGCTTGGTCGACGCCGAAGTTTGTTAAATCCTTAGTTTTTACGCAGAATTTTTGAAGTAGGAAATCAAGCATCCAATATTTTAGTGTAACTACTTTTCACTGCCGTGCTTTATTGCATTCAGATGCCTCCATCAATTTTTAAGTTAGCTATCAGTAGTGTAAAACCCTTGGAAGCGTCATTCATATTATGTATAAAGTCTCTACTTAATTGTTCTAACTTTTTCTTAAATAGTTTTTGACAACTATGCGTGACTTCAGAGCAGTATAAATCAATACTGTTCGGAGTCATTGCTGGATACCAATGTATTTACATTCATATCACCTATGATTACTAAAATATTTATGACAGAACAGGAAGACGGAGCACAGGGCTAAAGTAAACAAATCTTCGGATTGATGAATGATGATGACGAGTTTAATGCTGACAATGAGGGAGTAGTTCCAACCTCTCGTTATGTCGGTAGGCGAGGCTAATTAGAACACTGAAGGAAACGGTCGGTCGAATAAACTGATAAAGTGCCACTTTCCCTGAACACTAATCAGAATCACTAAAAGATGTAAAAATAGACCCGACTATTTATGATATTTATTTCCCCCTTTTCAGTTACATAATTCTGTTACCAAATTTATTTAATGATTGGTAACTTAATACCATATAACGAACGCACCTGAAGCTGCTAGAAGTATGATATGCATGTGTAGCTGATCCCGCCAATACCATAACGTGTTCAGTTCGGAAAGCACAACCGTAGAAGGGAGCAATTCAGGGGAATTGAATCGGTAGAAACCGAGCGAGTCTGCGACCTTTTCTTGCATCGATATGGTGACTGGGATGAATTACTCTCGTGGCATACCCCTCAACTTCTTTGAGAGTATCGAGCTTTTTAAAATGTGAACCACTTCATTACAGGATGGTAGTTGGTTATTAGGAATACACCTCCTAATGTCAAGAGAGAGAGAGAGCAGACATTATGACTACTTGATTATTTAACCCACGGGAAACTAAAAATGCTAATTCAGAACGTAACTCAATGCACATTATTTGCTAAATGCTCGAAATCTTCCTTTTTGGCGTTGAATTTGTCAGTTCAGTCATTAGCATACAATGCCGAGACGAACTGGAAAAAGAATAACGGGAGGGGGTCGGTCGGTATTTCCGATCTGAGAACGGGGACATCGATCGGGGGATGAATTTCTTAAGGCGGAATAGGTTTAGGACTTCGCGGAATCATTTCCACCCGCCACCCCCTGGCGGCCCCTCCCTTCGGCCCACGCTCGCCGCTGATTTTCTGCGAACGGTTTGCATGACGGAGGCGACGCCCTCACGAATCGTTTCCTGTCGTTCGTGACCGGGGGGATTTTTTCCGAGAATTTATGACTGGGTGTAATTCGGCGGACGAGTCCACTTACTTATAATTTTTTTGCGTTGTCCGCTGACTTCGCCGTGACCGGCCAATGACATAATTAGAGTTGATATTGCTAATGGTAAGGGCGGACGTAGTGTGTTCAGTAAGACGCTATTTGCGTGTGCCAATTTAGTTAGACATCCGACTCCGTCTATCTCCGTCAAAGCCTCTCCAGTTACAGACAAAATACAAAAGCTACAATTCTACTTATTCTCAGAACGTACATAATTTTATCTCTTGTTTTTCCACAGTTTACTCTTGGTTGATGAAGGTGTTTTATTGAGTTTATTCTTTCACTAAAAGGTTCCTGAAATTTATAAATAATTTAAAAAATCGTATTTAAGATGCTTACTAACGCTTTTTAT
Source organism: Calopteryx splendens (assembly GCA_002093875.1). NCBI lineage: Eukaryota > Metazoa > Arthropoda > Insecta > Odonata > Calopterygidae > Calopteryx > Calopteryx splendens. Next base: position 73,341 of record LYUA01000757.1, read on the forward strand.
TCATTTGCTGATAATTACTACATTTTTCCGTGTCATTTAAAGTACCCGTCCTCTAATTTCCTCTTTCTTAATTACCTACAAAATGTTAGCCGTATTATCACAGACACTTCTTTAGAGATTTTATATGCCATTGAGATTATTTTAGTAAGCGTTCAAATGGTGCTATGGCGTAAAGGCGCGTAACCATCTACCGCGGGGAAACAAAAAGATTTCTGCATTGTATACTTTTCTTCATTAGCTCACTCCTTTGAAATAAATACTCCTTGTCCTCTTCATACCAACTTATTATTAGAGTCAATCAAACGAATCACCTCATCTGTACTCATTTCTGTCACATATCTTAAAGAACATTTATATTGAGTTAAAAACTTATAATAATTCCATTCACATCCTTGAAGTTTTTCCACCAATGACATTTTTGCTTCTGTCTATCGATTTCCATTGTGTTTAGTAATTATACTGAATTTAGTACGTTGAAAAGTCAAATAGGGGAGTGTCTGCTCATTGGATAGAGCGCTGTGCTAACTAACTGGAAGGTCCGGATTTGTTTCCGGTTGATGCAACTGGGCACCCTTAACCTACCCAAACTTTGCTATTTTTCTACCCTGATGAGTGAATTTCACTCGCCGTTTGGGCTTATATATTGTGTGAGATACATTCTATCCAACCAACCTTCGCGTTGATTACTGTGGTTTTTTAACAAATCCTTTTAAAGGATCCTAACATGTTCTGTGAATATTTTCCCTATGATCCTCGAAAATAAGTTGATACAGCCAAAGTAATGAAGATTGGCACTAACTTAAGGTGTACTAATATATATTAATATTTAAGACGAGCCTGATATATCGCCATAAAATTGAAAGATTTCAATGGTAATTTTCTGGTAAATAATAAATTCGAACTTGTTTTCGTGGTTCGTAAAAATCGTAATTTTTACAGGAAAAAAAGATGTAGAGGCTCACTTTTGGCATGCATTTGGAATATTTATGAGCGTAATGTCACTAGAAAAAGCTGTGCACATAGCCTCTCATAAGTATATATTATTATTAAGGGTTTATTTATATATATAAGGGCTTTATTTATATATAAGGGTTTATTTATATATATATAATATATATATTATATTAGTATTAAGGGTTTTCGAATAGCTATCTTCCCTTTCGCTTGAGAAGCAAATGCAATATTTTTATATTATGACTAGAAAAAACAGCATTTGTTTTTTAAGTACGGAATAGAGCACTTCCATTGAGGGCACTAGAGCTCGGGGAAAATGTCACTAATAAATTCTGAAGATTCGGGAGACATTTTGTGGCATACAAAAATTTCATTGGAATGAAAAATATGCTATTTTCTACGGATAAAACACTACTCATGATCTAGGCTTCAATTTTGATACATAATCATCAGGGATAATCTTCGGATAAATTTCATTTGCGGCAAAACCTTTCCCTGGGCCCCTCCCGTCCCCTCCTGCCCTACTCACCAAAACCTCGCGAGCACGATATAGTACCCTCTCTTTTCCCATGAACCCCGCCAATATTTGAATGAGCATCGCCAATTATATGTATCGATTTCCATTATTATTCAAGGGCGAAGTTTTTTTTGCCACCTTAATCTCTCAAAGGTTTTTCCCTCCTGTAAAAACGGAAGCTTTCCCTCGTCAATTATTACAGCTCGACCAAGAAGATAAGGCTCCTGCCGGTCTCGTTCCGCTCACAAATTTGGAGCCTTTTTCCGCGAAAAAACCCCGACACCGTGATCGAAATTGGCACGGAAGAAGGAAAAGAAAATGGCGTGTCCTCTTCGCGCTCGCTTTTACCTTTCCAGTCGTTTTCTCTCCGTCGGAGGGAGGCTGCGTGTTATGTGGCGGAGAGGGGCGGGTGGGAGGAGGTGAGCGGGAGAAGAGAAGGGATAGGAGGGTGGGGGGATCAGGAGAAGTTCCCATCGTCCCCTCCCGGCCTGGGGGGTGGGGTGGAGGTGAGGATAGGTAGGCAGAGGGAGGGATTGCCACCCCTTCCGCGGGTGGCGTGATCCAAGGTCAGGGAGACCAAATTTTCCCAGAACGTGAGCTTTTTGAATTTTGCACACACGAGCGTGGGGCTGGGGAGGAGGCACCGCCATGAAATGCGTCAGAGGATTCGTGGAATCTCGTCGGCATGAAGACAATCTGTGAGCACGTGATGAGCTCTTCTATTTTTTTTTGCGTCTCTTGCTCGATTGGGATCGAAGGAGCGGGGAGGAAGAGTGGGCACGGCGACGGGGAGTGGAGTTCGTGGAGGGGTTGTTGCACCCCCCCCCCATCCCTCCCGTGGGGGGCGCGGAGAGAGGGCGGGCGTGCGTGATGAGGAGAAGATTGCGCAGTGGATTTGCGTGGACGGGCACCGGATGGCAATATAGCCCCACCCGCGGTCGTGCTCCTACGCTATGTCGTTTCTCGGAGGCGACTCGAGGGGTGAAAAGGATGACCCCATCGGAGATGTGAGCGTGGAAAAATAGACGGAGGTAGATATGACGTCCTAGGTTGATTTAAGCCTGAGTGCGAATAGTGAGATCACATCTTGAGAGCTTGTAATTTGAATACAATGACACTCACGTGGAAAATACATTCTGAACGGTAAAAACTAAATGAATTCAATAAGACTAATTTCGCTACACCGTATCATTTTCAGGTAAGTACTTATCTGAAAATGGTAAAAATAAAGCGAATTTATTCGTAATAAATTAATTAAGTAGGTATATAGGACATTGATATTTCCAAAGATTTAAAATTTCAAGCAAAATTGATGTCCACCAATTTTTGACATCGAAAACATTCACAGTAAACCCAGTCATTAAAACGGGATTTTATGGGAGATATTAGGGTGTTTCAAAGATAATTTTTTTCTCATTTTTTCGTCTTGGATAAGTACTGACGGTAAAAACCAAGGTCTGGGAATCGAAATACGGTGACACTTCACTCGTAATATTTTTCATGTGGAGATTTGTCACTGTCTTCCATCCATTCCCATTTATCACATTCGAACCCTCAGGACACTTACTTTTCAACCTTGGCATTATTCTTTATTTTCTTCATCCTTCTTTATAGATAGCCAGAGCGATATTAATTTGCCCCATCATTATCGCCTTCTATTAAAAGTATCCTCTCATCCATTTCCTGTTGTTTCGTTCCGGAAAAGGAAAAGTTTTTTTTGGCGCACGTGTGATTTAAACCAGGAACCCGCAGTTGCGTAGTCGCATTCGCGTCACTAAGGAAGAAGCTGCCTTGGAAATGCTATTTCATCAAATCTTAACATATCTCTAGAACTTTGGCCAACCTCTGGGTGTCCGCAGTACTTTTTTTCCTTGAAGTGAGGCAAACAACAACCAGCATTCCACTGAACCCTGACTACGGCATCCAATTGTCAGCGATTAGAAACCGGGCGATTTAAGATTTCAAAAGTGGGTAGTGTTATACCTTGCATCACATTTATCAGTTGTAGTTGAAAGCCGTAAGTAAATCAGAATTGTCGGAAAAAGTAATTGGTGTTCGATTTTTTATCTCAATTAATATGCGGCAAGCAATGCGCCGGTAGATTCTTGAGATATAGGAAGCCTAAGTTAATGAGTAAATTAGGAGGGCATGAACTTGAGCAGGTAGAACAGTTTCGCTATTTAGTTAGCGTTTTAGAAGAAAACGGTGAGTGTGGCAAGGATATTAGAATAAGAATTGCCGTTGGTAAAAGAGCTGCTACAAAGAGGAGAGATTTGATGACAAGGACCTTAGGAAAGGGTGTAAAGAAAATACTAGTGAATACGTTGATATAGAGTGTGGTTTTGAATGGGTCGGATATATAGTCATTGAGACATGATGACAAGAGTACCAACCTCCGAAAACTCTACACCCGTACCTCTTCCTACCTTTTTCACTTATGTACAGTGGATCCAGGGGGTGCTGAGTGGTGATGGATTGTTGAAGAATGTGATAGAGGGGAGAGTGCTGGGTAAGCGAGGTAAATGGAGGAAAATATTAGGAATGCTGGACGGAATGAAGGGAGAGAGAAAATATGGAGAGGTGAGGAATGGTTTATTGTAGTGTGGGATGTTGAGATGTTAGTGTCGTGTGTCATCGTAAACCTATCCTATCCGGAAGATTACCATTAATAAAATGCGCCACCATTGTGAGATTTATCAATATGCTCAGGCCTAAATGACCAGTGGCAGTGTTGATTACGGAAAATATATTTCATATATATTCTGTAATCAACAGATTATACTATCATAAAAGAAAAAATAAACTTATTTTTTCCACAAACCTTATTTGGCACAAACCGGGTTTCGACAGCTATGTCATCCTCAGGTAAACTACCTGTAGTAGTTCACCTGAGGATGATATAACTGTTGATACCCGGGTTGTACCAAATGAGGTTTTTGGAAAAATGAAGATGTTTTTTCTTTCAATGATGAATCGTTTCCACTAAGTAACGGCCGATACCACCAACTAGATCATACCATTCAAATTACTATGGCAACATTGATGACTGAATTATTCTTATAATTGCATTTCGTGGTTTTATATCGTGTCAGAATCAGAACTTAATGAGGTGTTTATTATTATTTAGATTAAAATGCCTATTATTTTTATCACGTTACCCTAAAGAAAAATTTCCAATAAATTTAATTGAAAAATGTATGTGAATAAACTAATAAAACCATTTTCAGCAGTTATGTCGTCTCTCATAATTTTCAAATTTTCTCGCCAATATCGTTTTTATTAATTAATTTGAAAAAATTATAGTCAAGTGAAACTATTCAATGTACAGACAGCTACGAACTTTTTCTATCTTGGATCTATTTTGGATTCGGAAAAAAATATCTTTTATGCAAAGGATATAAAGGGAAATGTTTTTGCAAACTAAGATCCAGTGTCATACCCTGTTCAAATATAATTAATAGTTTATTGCTAATGCATTTGAAACTTTTTATTTCAGGTATCAACCCTGGAAGGGGGTGGGCGCACGTCCATTAAATTGTATACCAGTTTTGATGAAATTAGAAGATCAATTGGTTGTTACCAGCAAAAACTCCTGTAATTGGGACCCAGGTTCGAGTCTGTTTCTTCCTAGCCTAGAGGAAATAAGTCACAGCAGGTGGATTACATCAATGGTAAGTACTATTTAATAGTTGCATAGGAATATTACGGGTGAAAGCAGTTCTCCTTCCGTTTAAAATAACCGGTAGCCTAGGTGATATTTCCCTCTATACTCCTCCCCCCTCATCCATCCTCCTTGTCCGAATAGCATACCTGCTCTTCTAAAGCAAACGCAATGGACGTTCGAGCATATTCCAAATTAACCACAATGACTGCTATGACATTGTAATCTTTTCAATTACAAAAAGTCGAATTTCACAATTCAGTGCTTACGCCCGCATCCACTATTAACGAAAAAAGGAATATTGTGAATGTTCGGGATCCTCCAACGATTTTGATCTATCACATCTTCAAAACATAATTATAATTCGTATATTTTTATGTTACGTTTGAAAAATCACTTTAATGGTGTACATAACCAATCTTAATCAAATTTCGGGTTATAAAATACATTTCATAGCACAGCTCTAAAATAATGAGTTAATTGCTCTTTGCTTAGGTAGAATATATATCATACGATGCGTCCAATAACTGCCAACATAATACGGCGCAAGGTAAGTTCATTTCTGGAACAAATTCCGCTCATTCCGCTATAAAATTTGCTTCACATAGGTATAGGGCCTTCACCTGCTGCTATATTTTCTACAATCATCATTTTAGTGATAATTAAAATCTGCATAACTTTCCATCATCTTTTTCTCTCTTTCTCATATTTGGACATCAAGTGAATATTTCAACCCCATATTTGAGGGTTTTTCTCAATCCCTCAAAAGTGGCTCTAGCTTTTTTTTGTGAAAACGCTTGAATTCAACTCTTCACCTCTAAATAAGTGAAAAAATCGCTTAAATCGTCTTCGGACAGAACTTAATATATCCATATAAGAAAATTATTTACAGAAAATGTAATCAAATATTTGCTCTCCACCGTGTTCAAAGGCCTTAATTTTAAATGTTAAGTGTACCTTGTCAGTGTAAGTTCGATGTTTCAAATAACAGAATATCGATCGACAATTTTTTCATAGAGTATCGGATGCTATTGCCGTCGATGGATGGATCGATGGATTTGATGAGACAGAGGTTCCGAGGATTCAGTGAATTCCATGGGTCGATAATTTCGATAATTTCTAAATTATGTATTACCATGCAAGCAGCCAAAAGAAAGTGCGGACAGTGGGAAGGGTTGAATCACCAGTCGTGTGGGTTTATTACGATTTTAATAAAATTTAGAGCATAATTACATTTTATTTTAGGTGTGATAAAATAATTTCTCTCTTTATTTCCTAGAGTTGTACGGACTGTACCCGGGGGAAAGGATTACTTAAAACGGTCTCGGCGGCATGGTAGCCTTGTGGGTAGAACGTTTGGATGCTGACCAGAGAGCCCTAGTTCAAATCCGAGTGTCGCCTCTGGTCACCACCAGCCTCACACAAGCTGTTTTCGGGTTCGGGTCGGGTATTTTTTCTGAGTCCAAACATGCTAGGAAACAAAAAGAGGTAATGGGAAAGGCTCTCCTACTTTCAATCGTCAGATGGCTTATTATGAGGTGAGCCACACCTGCCTTGCCAACCTTCGGGGTGATTACCGTGGCTGGTGGTTGGTCTCGCAATCCATTTTCCCTCCGAGACCATCTTATGGTTTCGCCTAATAACGTAGTGCGGGGTTAGAATTATTTCCTTTTTGTTAGCCTTAAACATATAAGATTTAGTTTTATCCAGTAGTATAAGTCATGATTATAATTATTCTGCTTAGCTACTCCGATTCTCGGTTTTCCAAGAATCATGTACTGCTCCCTGTTCCTTCAGAACAATTTTTAACGAATCAGGCGGATTTCCTTTGAATTTTATTTGATTTATAAATTAAACTTGCTACGCAAGGTCTCAAATTCTCGTAAGATATTGAATATGAGGTCTAATAATCTCCACTGATTATATAACCACTACTCGTTTGATGAAGCGAGTTTTCTTGAGTGTAGCTCCGCAGGTATTTCTCATGTTTTTTCTCTATTTAAGGTCCGATGTATTTGTGACTACCAAGTATTCCATTAGGTCTACCATGTTTATATACCTACCTCTCCGAGTCTAAAAGTGTGAGGATCATGGATTTCTTTTAGCTATAAATGGATTAAGGCGCATGCTTTCAGGTTTATCTGGAAGCCAGACTTTTCAGTTTCAATAATTGACGTGGATATCTTTTAAATGCATAGTGACCCCAAAGGGCTTCGTGGAAAATCTTGACCATGGGACATCATTAAGTGAAAGAGTGTATTCCTCGCCAACTTGTGTGAGTGCGCCCGATGACCCCGGCCTGAGCAAGCCCTCTCATTCCGCCTGGCTTGGTCTCACCCCTTGAAACGAATTCTTCCGACGCGCTGGCGGTGGGGTTGCTCGAGAATTTAACGCTTGGGGGAGTGCGTCAGTCATGATCATGAACATCAAAAAGATCCACGGAAATTTCTCCCCTCTTCAGCGATTCATACGGGGG
>LYUA01000757.1:158464-169851 GCA_002093875.1 Calopteryx splendens
ACCTACCAAACCGACCTTCGGGTTGATTACTGTGATTCGATACATATATTTAACCGTCCCCTTATGTGTCTATTTTCTAATTAAAGTTATACAAGTATGCATTGTTATCTTATGGCTGGTGACCTAATACCCCCTGCCACACTCCCTCAGCGCGGCTTGCAAGGTAATATGTCGAGGAATTTTGCATATTGCATGATCAATTGCTCGTCAAATAATAGTGAGGTAGTGACGTGATGTTGTCAATATTATTGACAGTCACTTTAAAACACCTCTGTGTTCTCCCCTACTAAACTAAGTTAATGAGCATTGACAACAGAGATCATATACTCAACTCATTTCTCAAACCATTAGTGGAAGGATAATAAGGAGGAAACCTCTTAAGAACTCTTTATCTTTCACTTTATTGGTGCAATAACCTCCTCGCCTAGGCTCCACCTTCCCTCTCTCTATCCCCTCCTCCTCACTGACTTCCCTAACGAAAATTAGGCCCATCCATTCCGCTCCTGACCTTTTTTGCCTCGAGCGATATCATTAAACGATTAAGCACTAATTATTTATTTGCAGAAAACTATCTAACCCTAGACGCCGTTCTGTGACGTAGTCAGGGTGTTCAAGATTCCGCTTATGTGAAATGACAGAGTTGTGACTTTCATTACATTCTCCATCTTACATTTTGGCAGATGCCTTTTCTTTTTACTGCGGAAAGGAGCCAACAAATGGGGGGATTGCCACTCCGATACGATCTCAAGCTCAGTCAGTGGAACGGCGTAGACCTACTGTGGGACCTCCACTCAAAATTTCGGGTAAATCCTTGAACCGTTAAAGCAACCTTGGCTGCTTCTTTGGACTGCAGACGGAGGGAGCCGTCTTTGGTAAACTTGTTTGTTGAGCTTCAGAAGTATTCCCGTTGCCCACCACCTGGTATCCTTGAAGAACTTCGGAGTAATCGGATATTCTTCGTCTGTGATAATCCTCCAACTAAAGGCTAACCCAGCAATTTTCCATTACCTGCACTTAGTGAAAAGTGAACTTTTTTCACATGCTGCAGCAGCGTACACTTCGACTAGTTTTAATGAATAGCCTACTTAATAAATTGGGTGCATTACACATTATCACAGTGCTTCTTGATTAGCGTTTGAAGCCCGTTACTTCTTCGTCTTATGTCCTCGTGTTCCATACGTGATGTCGATGCGACATAAATGTAAGTGTATTTTACCGGGTCCCAGTATTTTGAACACTACACAAACTATTATCTGACCGCAGAGCGCTGAGAGAAATATTAGGAGTTGAGTCAATAGTGAGCAGCTTTGTCTTTTTTCAAATTCTGCTCGAAACAGCCGCGTCCAGGAAGAATAGTCTGGCCTTTCTCGAAGCTTAATTTCGTGTTTTAACCTCTCTTGGAGTGACCCTCATCTGACCATCGCACTGGCGATTCAAAGTTAGAATCCATGTTCCGGTTAAAACACTTCAGGTTGATCACACGAAGCCTCTCGGCTGGACCGCAGGGCTGGATGACATGGAATAGTTATCTTCAGTGTCGCGAAACTCTTTAATAGGAGTTTTAGTCATAGGATCACATGGATCAAGCTTATGACCGTCTATTGAAACTAAAAGCAGGACCGGAGAATCTGCAGTTTCAGGGTGCAGATTAAATACAGAATTAAAAGTTTAAGGAGGTTAGACATTTTGTTTTGGATTTGTAACCACTGTAGACTAAAAGTGTTAAGTAGTTATCTTCGGAACCGTTGCGATAATGCGTTTGCCTCTTTCGTATTTGTCTTTAGTACGTTTACAACACTCCATTTCGTTGGTTTTTTTTCCATATTTCAGGTAAATATATATCCCACTAATTTCACATTGCACGGTTTTTATTCGGATCGCTCAATAGTGGATTGGGGACCAAAACTTAAAATCATGACACACGTCTTGATATTATAAAAAGAGCACTGCTGAAATATTACTGATGGCTGACTGAGGCACAGACAGCTCGATAAAGAAAAGTGTGATAACGATTAAACCCTCAAACTTACTCCTTTTCGGCCCCGTACACTTTTTCAAATTTGAAACAATAATGTCAACTGTACAATTCGTCCATTCTGCGTGGTAGACTGCGGGAATAACTATGCATTTTAAATTTGATTGTTTGACTTTATGTTGTCTTCATCGGGAAAAATTTGGTTTTTAGGACATACCTATCCCCAAACGTCAGTAATGCGAAAGGTTTTTGAGGTAGTGCGACTAAGTGAGGTTGTGCTCGTCTTCAGTGTGAGTTAGGTCCTTAACTGAAGCATCTGGCGATGATGTAGTTTGGGACTACTGTTCTATTGACCGCAAATAAATTCCAGTAGGTATAGAAGCCGTCCAGAGAAGACTCCACAAGTTTAATGCCACTTTGTGTCGCCTCACCTTCCCTTTCTTCGAGTTTGCAGAGGTCACGTTTGATAGGGTCCAAGTTGACGGTATCCCTCTCGCAAAACATTAAAATTTGATTGAGTTTTAACGGTAAAAAATTGTTCTCCACTGTAATTTAAATGTAATTGAACGCCATTAGGGTTGTTACTTAAAGATATCATAGTTTCATTAGTGGGTGGTGACCTAACACGCCCTCACGACGGCTTGCATTGTATTACGTAGGGTCCTCAACTCCTGTTCGAAATTTTAAAGATTATTTTAGGAATGCGAAAAGATGTGTAATGAAAGCATAAAAATGTGAATATTTTTATAGTAGCATTATGAGTATTTACATTTAATTTTTAGGATGCTCAAAGTGGATTTGGGATGTCCACATCTCTCCTCTCCTTCTTTTCCGAATTCGTACAGTTTTAAAATTATTTTAAAAGCTGTTTAATGTATAACCGGTTTTCTGAAGCATGTGCTCATAAATTACTGACAATCACACACAATGTCAACGTCAATGTTTGACAATCCTGGGCGGGTTTCCACACAGTTGTCCTGTCGAATGGTCCTTTTATGTCTTCATTTTGACGTGTGCCCCTATTTAACTTTATGTGAATCATCAGGGATATATCTATGTAAATATTTCCGTTGACTATTCCTCCACGACTGTTTCCATTGGGTTGTAATGTCTCATTACGTCTCTGGTGAATATTTATATTCCTAAATTTTTCAATAAGGAAATCTTTAGACTACTCACTGCTATCGCCCTTTATAGGAAACCTTCTTTAGTTCTTCGACGATTTCGGCATTTGATCTTCATTATTATTCTGTACAATTTATTAGAGTTATTTAAGGGCTAAAATTAAACGATTCTTCGAACTAAACTTCTATGACATTATTATTAAGTTATGAAGGATATCCTCCGGTCAAGTTTTACATTCCCAGCGAATCAGTTGGGAAATCGGAAGTTTGGTTTTAATGATTTATTTAAATATCAGCAATAGACTAAAGTTTTCCAAAACCCGATGCTATTCTGTCAAGAAAGACTTATTGTTACAAGTAAATGACATGGGTCTATGATATTATATGACATTATACTCATTCAGTCGTGTATAGAAGAATACTAGGCAAGAAAATAGGGGCATATTTAAATTTGGTCTTGCGGTAGTAGTATTTGTCTGCTCTATTCAACAGTTTTCAGTCGTTGTGTTCCAATAGAACACTTCTAATATAAAAAAAATCTCCTTCTAAAAGTCCCGAATCTTTTAATAAACTAAATCGTTTTATCTGACAAATTGAAATGAGTTCCTGAAACTTAAATGTGATATCATCTTGAAAATCACCTAAAACATTGAACATGCCTCCTCACTTATGAATCTCAACCATTAACATCCTATGCTAATTAGAACGGGTATTTCGTTGTTACTATTGAATAAAATATACATATTTGATGTCGAATTGTGTTATCTCTAAAACCATGTGTGAGGAGCAAGCCTAGCATCGCCCTTCATATTCGTGAGGCTCCCTCAGGCAGAGACAGGTGCAGAAAGCGCACCGCAGCGTGGCAGCATCGCTTGAGGGGTGGTAAAATTTCACCTTTTACCTGTTCGTGACATTAAAAGACAGGTATCAAAAAGTTTTGTGTCTTAAATGTCAGTTTTTTTCGTTTTGGTTTAGTTGTGATTGTGATATACTCGTATGGAAAACGAGTATTTAAATTATACTTTTATCGTTATTCATTTGACAGATTATGCAGATCATTTTTCAGCCTTGTATTTGGTTATTTGTTTTTTATTCATGCACGGAAAAATTCCAATGTCAATGTAACATATAAAACATTTTAAACTTTTTAAAAGATGAAAATTCTTTGTTATACATTCCTTTATTAAAAATTATTACCGTTTTCTCAAATGCCTGCCGCTGTTTCTAAGCGTGTCTTAACCAATAACACGTAACCAACTTCCTTCACGGAGATCCTGTATATCCTTCTGTATTTCCCGTGAAAAGTGATTGTTCCCAAGTACTTGACTTGCTTCAAGTTACGTAAATGTATGCTTTCTATTTTGTGCAAAGGGCGTGGTAGTCCAGTGGGTAGAGAGAGCCCTAAGCTACTGACCAGACGACCCGGGTTAGATTCCGGGTGACACCTCTAGGTACCCTCAGCTTCACCCAAGCTGTGTGATTTTTAGTACTGGGTGAGCTCTTCCCTCACCAACGGAACCGACCTTTGGGTTGAATACTATGGTTTTTAAAATTATTTGTGCATGCCAACATGCCCTTCACACCGTTCACCTTTCGGTGTTGGCATCTAAGTAAGAAAAATCAAGACAAACGATCGCATAGGGACTTGCATATTCTCCGTTAGTTAGAAAAAAGACCACAAACTTATTACTCTGCACTTCTGTTTATTTGTCCATTGACGACGTCATTGCCAACCGTCAGTCCACGGGACACAAAAAAAATACCAAAAGACCCTTGCAAAGTAGACACTCGGGGAAGTCCGTTAAGAGTAAACTGCGCTCGAATTCCATGGAATAAAACAGACTATTCTTAGTTACCGAGTGAAATTCCTAGAACGTTTCCAAGGACCCCTCCTACGCCCATTTATATCTGCGCCCGCTTTCGGAGAGGATGGCAAAAGGGGGCGGTGGATGGTAGTGTCTCTAGCTCGTGAAACCCGAAAAACACGTTAATTCCGCCATGGTGGCGGCGAAGTGGAGAGTGGGGGGTTTGCTGTGGGAGGGGGAAGAGTGTGCGGGGAGGGGGATAGTATGCCCGCTCCCCGCACGCATTACGAGAAGTGCGTCCGTGGGTGCCCTCGGGAGAACTCCCCTACTCCAGTGCCTCCAGCCCAGTGCTTCGCACCGTCGCCGCGAGATGGCGCTAATGTGGGGGGTATCGCGGTCTGGATTCAACCCCCTCCTCGTTCTCTCCCTTCACACCCTTTACCCCGGCGCGCCTCCTTCGCCCTTGCATCCATCCCCTTCGCTCCCCCCTTCCCCCCCCCTCAATTTGCCCTCGCCGCCCTCCCCGTCGCACATGATGTGGCGGCGAAACCCTTGTTCCCCAACTCCCTCCCGCTTCGTAAACTCCTTGCGACATTTTGGGAAAGGGAAACTCCGACGGAGACCCTTGGCCATCTCTCGGGGACCATCCCCCGAAACAAGCCGCAGGCACTGCCTTCGGTGATACTGCGTGCGGTGGTACATTGGTGCACCGATTGGTGCGGCATTGCTCTCCTTTCCTCATTGCTGTCATCACTTAGAACCGATATGAAAAATATCTTCTGTTCGAAAATATTCTTGTTTTCTCTAAGAGTTACTCTAATCCTTACAAAACGTTCAAGATCCAGTCATCCGTTGCGTATAACAATCCATATGCCATTTAACAACTAACAAAAAAAAGGTTATCCAGGTATGTCATTTGTTTCTATTATTGTGAACAGTTCCTTATTATTTCTCAAACAACTCTTTGCTGGCAGATTATATCAATTCCAGCGTATGTTTGAATATGCTCGTAGCAGGGCAGTTTATAGTTCTGGATAATTATATAAGGGAATAGATTTTGTGCGATATTATATATAGGCAATGCCAATTCCTGTTTAGGCAAACAATACGAAATTATTTACTATATGATATCTTCTTTCTGAACAAAGCAGCTAAGGAAAATAACTTTCGTACCAAAAACTTATCCAGAGGCACAGGAAAGTCTCTTTTTAGCTTATTAAGGTTATTTATTTATTAGATCTAAAATGTTGATTCAGTTACCAAACTATTACAAAAGTAGTAACTTTGGTGACTGAAAACATGTTTCCTTTATCATATTTCCTGATAAAGAAACAAAATTATAATCTTTAATTCACCATTTTAGTTAATATCAGGGGCTGGAGTTAATGTTATTTCTGTATGGCCTAATTATGTCTCCTCATCGCTAGAATTTTAATATTTATAAAGTAAAAAAATGGTGTTATTAACATTTTACATTAAAACTAAATTACCATTAAAATTTCAATGTCTGTTATCAATTTTCACCCTAACGTCTTCTTCGCAAGTCTTTCTTTCTTCAAAAATATATACCTTCATGTGTTGGTTTCGCATTCTCTTGTCATAACTTTGGTAACTCTGTCTCTCTATTTCCTTCTCCATCATAATCTTGCAGTTTTACGCAATGTATTTGAATTCAAACTAATACGTAATCACATTCACCCTATAGAGCAACGCTTTGACTGCAACAAAAATATATTCGTACGCAAAACAGAGCGCCAGTGCGCTCGTACACGAATAGGAAAAGTAAAACGCACGTTTTAATTCGAGCTTTTATTTCCCATGAAAAACGGTTAAAAGAGATCACATTGTTAGAGTTTTAAAATGTTGTTCACACGTTTTTTTTTAAGTTCCATTGCTAACTTTCCCATTGCTTCTTGGTTTTAGAGTTTTACTGTGCTTAGCGAATCAGAGCGGGAGAATCATCTAAGTACAAGGAAATGTACGGTGCACAATACAAACGTAACCAAATGAAACTCTTATTAGGGGCGCTAATTTATAACCTCTAATAGCCCTTTTAATTTTGTTTTGAAAACACATTATTTGGTAATGGGGTCGTTCCTTCTGATTCAATATTTTAATTTTATTCATGAATTTAGCAGTTAGATCCAGGGTATAATGTTTTGTGAAAACATGTTCTTCTGCGGTCATCTATTATAGGGTAAAACGAAAATAAAATAACCAAAAAGTTGGCGCACACTCCGTCAATAGTTCCTACGCCGTCCGAGTCTGGAAAGGCTAGCCCGTTTCGTTTGGTTGAAAGCGACTCGTGACATAACAAGAATTGTAAAACCCCCTTTCAGTAAAAAGGTTGAGTGTTTAATCAACTATAATTTGGGAACTAGGTGACATATAGAAGAACGGAAAATTTTCGGGTATTTTTGTTTTTTTTAACTCTCAGGCAAAGCAATAAAAACGCTGTAAAAACAATTTTTTATGCTATTTACACAGTTATGAAAAAATATGCAAGAAATGATGCTCTGATACCAGAAAAAAACCTTTAAAATGTTTTAAAATTCGTAAGTTTTGGAAGTAAAATCCTCAAAACGGACAACGATTGACGAGGTGATGACAATAGGTAGGCACATTAGTTGATTGAATAATTGTGTGACACTAAAGGCGAATTTTGCGAGTTTGGTACACATGTGTACATCATACTTCGGAAATAAGAATGGAATGCAGTGGTACTAACGCTATACTCGAATAATTAGAGAGCCAAATTTTCATCATTATAGTACCTGCTCGCATTGAAATTTTCGTGTGGGAGGACCGAATTTTCTGGCCAGAAATCATCGTTTAGGCAGGTAATGTCTTAAGCCTAGATCTGTAGCTATCTTTTTCCAGCTCGGCGAACGAATAGTACGCTAATGTGTTCTATCATTTAAAAAAATCATTCATTGAATATTATGTAAATATATCTTTTTTCTTGGGTATTTATAGCAAACCTCGTTGTAAGTCATTCCAGACTGGTCTGCTGACAATCGTTTAACAAGTTGTTTCCATACACACATGAAAACATCCATTTCCCTTGGAGAAATGTAAAATCACGACCTTCTGGTTATCCTACGGAGCCAAACTCGAGTCGGCCGGTGTTGATAATTAGCCGCTCATTCGACGGCGGCTAAGCGTCTGAAGACAAGAAGAATTAAGGCTTCAAAACACCTCCATTGTCTCTTTCCTCCCGGAGCAATTCATCATCATCAAGAACAGGGATCAATCTAGGACTGATTTAACGCAACTCACCACTCCGACTATCTGCTAATCTCTTTGTCTTCATATTTCTTCATTTACCTACATGTTTTTCGTGAGAGGTTATAAGTATTTTATCCTGAGACATCTTAAGCAGTACTTACCGTTAATTTATTTTCACTATAAGCTGTATGAAAATGTAAGTGATGAGTTCATTCCTCGCATGACTTCTACATTAGTGGAACCTAACTTAACATTTTTTGACATTACTTAACTTGACATTGATACCACCACTAACTTCTTTTCGTCCTCTGGCTTCTCTTTATCGAATTACTACGGTCCCATGAGATTTGTATAGTTAAATTTAGGTGTAGTTATTTCCAAGGCATCATTAGGCGTATTTTGGCTTAAAAATAAAAGAATAATAGGTGCTCCATACTTAAAATGCAATGTCAATGGCTTCATTCATTTTATGGTGACTATCAGGTGGGAATGTTATTAGGCTAAAATCAGCCTTCTATCGACCTTTAAAATTGGTTCCTAAAACCCGTCACATAAAAGGATTTATTTTATATTCGAAGCAAGCTTGCTTGCTCGGCAGTTTGTGTCAGGCAGACGGTGAAGGCAGACGCTAAATAGAATCCATTGGCGAAAGTAAATAAAACTTGATTTTCCAGAAAGTTTATGTGCCATATCCGCAGAGTGAAACATGCTTAGCTACTTGGGACCGGTTTCGGCGAATGACCTCCATTGTTCGATGACGACTCGGAATAGAAGCGAGCGTATACAAATGCGTCTTTCTGCTAGGATAATGGAATGTGGTGGGAGGAGTTTGTGAATAATACCTGGAGTGGGGAAGGAACGTACATGCTTTACAGTCGTACGGAATTTCGTAGGCAGTTAAAAGTATTCAAGTGATCTCATCCAAGACCTCAGGTTCTTAAGTAACATGTTATACGAATGTCACCACACACAACAACATAAGCAGGAGAATGAAGGTATCAATTTATGTTTTAAAACCTATTCGTAAGACTTGCGTTGGCGTTGCATAACCCTGAAGAAGACCCGAATTGCGCTGCGGCGTTGCCGCTTGGTTAATCGGAATAGAATTGGATGGAAATCACTACTGGCAATCCTGGATCTGACTTACTACAGCTCTCCATTCTACTCTTCCTCTGATAATATCCTTAATACAACGAGCTCCATTTGTTTTCTTCCTAGTGCACATTTTTTCAAGCCATTTTTCTATTAAATTGTTTTTCTAAGATAGCGTCAGGCGGACTGATGTACTTGTTATGTTATTTTACCTTAGTGGACGCTAAGTTGATCTTTTCTCCCGTTTCAGCCGACTGTAGTCACGTTAATTCAAATTAGCATTTTCCAGCCTTGATCTTCGCCCAGTACTTCTTCATTCTCTCACTCCGTGCTCTCCTCTTTCCATGGTGTTTGAATCCTGGATTTTGTTCTATCTCGGAAACCCTTGGTGTTCTCAAATCTTAATTTGAAGGCTTCCTTATTGCACATCCCTGTTTCCTGCACTCCCATTTCCTGCATGTCTCTTTGTACCTCTTCGGACCAGGATAAACGCCACAGAGTTGTAGGGTACTGTTGTAAGTAAACCATGGTTTTTCTATTCTCAAAGAATTTCAAGATTTTATTGGTTAGCCTTCCCTGTTTCATTCGGTAGAGGTGCCCGAAAAAAACATCTCTTCATGGCCTGAGATCTTTTCCATCTGGTTGTATATTTCTTGGTTCCCTTGCCTTTTATATGAGTCATTCTCTGATCTTTGAGGTCCCAGTATCTTTTTCTGATTTTTCTCTCCACTAATTCTAGCCAATCCTGTCCTTTCGGCTGCATACAGTGCTTCAGGGTACCACCACTGTCTGGTAATGTCTTATTTTCGCATTGATAGATAGATGTTTCTTGCTGTAAATACTCATGGGAAATGCCCCAAGTTTCTCTTATTGATCCGTGATCTCAAGGCCTCTTTTTCTGACAGACCATTCTCTTTCCACTCTCCAAGGTATTTAAATCTCTCCCCCTTCAAGGGTTTCCCCCTCGTACAATCATCTATTTAGGCGCTGCTTTAATGTTTGTGATATATATTGCGTCTTCTCTGAGGAGATATGTAAGCCTGTTGATCCTTTTAATTTATAAATATATTTTTTTTCTTTTATTTTTCAGCGAGAGCCTTTCTCTAAAGTGCTTGCGGTCCTTCCGCTATTGTCTTTATCAAAAACGGTGCCTAAAAAGCGGAGCGGCTATGGAGATTTCCATCGTACGAGCCGGATCAGTCCCTCTCTCCATTTCTGTGTTGTGTTATCCTTATGGTATAGAGACTTTCATCTAAAATCGTGATAGTCACTAATTTTGCTATGCTACTCCGCTGCCCACTCCGATAGAACACTAAAGACGCTTTGCTCAGAGAATTAGTCCCTTAGAAAGCATATTCCTTTGCAATTTGGCGTGTAGTTCAGTGCTCCGTGATTAAACGTTAGCTCACATCACTTCCATGAACACACTTTGTTATGGAGATCCGGATAAATGTAGGCATTTACAATTCGTCTCATGTCTTGCAAATTCCATAATATATATCTTTGTTAGTAAATGGGATGACCTTTACACGAGTGACACCATATTAGACCGGAGCCTGTAACAGCAGATTATATGACGCACAGTTGGGTTTTTTTATTGACGTTCTAAATGCAGGGCAATAGCGGGATCAGACGCCTGGTCGATTCACAGAATGACGTGTGAACCCTAAAGCACCTACAAATTATAATTTGCGGTAAATAAATTTATGTTAGTTGCGTTTAACCTTTAATATATAAATTATAGAAATACAAACTTTGTTTATCTTTTATGATTCAACTTTTTTATTTTATCCAGCTAATAATATATTTCAAAATAATATTAAGATGTAATGTAACATATTGATCTATCAGACTAGAAGGTGAGTGTAATTTAGAGGCATTTGATGCATCTAAAACTACGTAGTACCCTGCAAGCCGCCGCGAGGGTGTGTAGCAGGGGGTGTTAGGTGTTAGGGAAATGGATTCCTTGCATCTTTTTATTTGGCAGTCAATCCCTCTCAACTTCACGTCGTGGTCTCGTCTACCAATGTAATGTGGAGGTAAAATTATTCCTTCTGTTTCAGTGTTGAACTCCAATGATTTGTGTCTTTCTATCAGTTGAAAACGTGCATGCAATCTTCGTGCTTCCAGTGGCTCCCATTTAAGACTATCCAATAACAATGT